>LPNX010555284.1:200589-246462 GCA_001517045.1 Pseudotsuga menziesii | reverse complement strand
CATCCGGATGAAGTTGGAAAGACGGGAACGAGAAGTTCGAAAAGACATGGAGGAGGAGCAGATAATTCAGGTGATGACATGGATGTATCATTTGATTGTGTATTTAATTTATCTGCTAACTTTGAACCAACTTCTTTTGAAGAAGCTTCTACTCGAGTTGAGTGGAAAGAAGCTATGCAAAATGAGTATGATGCACTCATGAAGAATGGAACTTGGAAGTTGGTTGACACTCCAGTTGGAACCAAACCAATTGGCTGCAAGTGGGTGTACAAGAACAAATACAAATCAGATGGCTCACTTGACAAGCACAAAGCGAGGCTTGTAGCAAAAGGCTATGTACAGAAGGAAGGAATTGACTATGAAGAAACGTTCTCTCCTACAGCAAAATGGGCTACCATCCGTACCTTACTCTCTTTAGCTACTCAGAAAGGGTGGAAAGTTCATCAGATGGATGTGAAGACTGCTTTCTTGAATGGAGACTTGAAAGAGAATGTCTTCATGTCTCAGCTAGAAGGCTTTGTTGTGAAAGGAAAAGAACAAAATGTATGCAAGCTTGTAAAATCCTTGTATGGCCTAAAACAAGCGCCTCCCGCATGGTATGAAAAGTTAACCGAGCATCTTTTGAAGTTAAATTTTGAACATTTTGATCTTGATGATGCAACACTGTTTATAAAGAAAGTTGGAAGATCTGTTGTGTATCTTGTGGTGTACGTAGATGATCTTTTGATGACAAGGAACAATGAGAGCTATATAACATCCATAAAGAAAGATTTGAAAAATATCTTTGAAATGACAGATATGGGACATCTCCACTATTACTTAGGAATTGAAGTCACTCAACATCCTAAGTACATATTCCTATCTCAGAAAAAATATATTGGAGAACTACTAAACAAATTTTGCATGACAGAATGCAACCCTGTATCTACTCCAATGGAACAGAAAATGAAGCTCACATCAAGCGAAGGAAAAGAATTTGAAGATGCGACCAAGTATCGACAACTTGTAGGAAGTCTTATCTACCTTACAACAACTAGACCATATATTTCTTATGTTGTTGGCATACTTTCAAGGTTCATGCATAAACCTTGTGAAGGACACTGGTCAGCTGCAAAAAGAGTTCTAAGATACTTGAAGGGGACTCAAGACATTGGACTCAAGTACTCTAAAGTGGATGACTTCAAACTTATTGGGTACTCAGACTCAGGTTTTGACGGCGATAAGGAGACAGGAGTATCAAATTCTGGATACACTATGAGTCTTGGATCAGCAACTGTCTCATGGAGATCACGCAAACAGTCAGTTCCGACAGATTCAACAACATAAGCAGAATATGTGGCTGTAGCTGAAGCAACGAAAGAAATAGTATGGCTCAGGAATATACTTGAAGATTTGCAAGAAAAACAAGAAAATTCCACTCCATTATTGGTCGACAATACTTCTGCAATCAAGCTGGCTAAGAATCCTAGATTCCATGATCGAACCAAACACATCAACACAAAGTATCATTTGATTCGACATCATGTAGAGGCCAAGACAGTCCATCTTCGACATTGTTCCACAAATGATCAAGTTGCAGACATCTTCACCAAAGCGCTCGGACGAGAAAAGTTTGAAAGATTCAGAAACATGCTCAGACTTACGAACACCCCTTTGGATTAAGAGGGGGATTGTTAGAATATAATCCGCCGGGATTATATATTGTAAATAAATAAATAAATCTAAATAGTAGGAAGCCGAAAAGGCTGGGCGAAAGGTGAAACACAATCGTCATATGATTTGTATAAGTATATGCATTAGCAAAGGAATAAATTGAATCGGGAGTTATACCTATCAAAATCCATCATGGTATAGTCCGTTAATGACGTCAAAGGAACACTTAGCATTGCATAATGATAACCAACAATGATAGCACAGAAGTATGAAACCCCTGCCCGATATGTCATTGCAGAAGCTCTGACACTGACAATCATCATTAGACCAGTAACTACAGTACTTCGGGTCTTATGACTGCAACATGGGCTTCAAAGGAACTTCACATCACCATATGTCAAACCATAATTATGAATGCACACCATGATTATGAATGTAGAGGAGGTTGACGACATCATGCAACCGGGTCCTGGGCTACAAAATTCTAGAAAAACGTCAGCATGCAGGGCTAATTATAACATGCACTAGCCACTCATATTGTAAATAAATGTTATTTTATAAAATTTAATTTAATAAATAAAACTTAAACTATATCAAACTTTAGATATAAAAAAATAAAAAACAATACTGATAGGATTAATACACTTGAGAGATTCATATATATCCTGGTGCGCAGCACATAATAATGGAGTTGTCATAAGTTACCTTAAATGTAAGTTTAAGGTACCTATAATAAAGTAAATTATTTTTTACCTTAAGCTAATGTAAGCTACCTTTTACATTTAAGATACCTATAATAAAGTATATTATTTTTTTCCTTAAGCTAAAGTAAGTTACCTTAAGTGTAATGTAATGTAAGGTATCTTAAATGTAAGTTACTTTTTTTTCAACAAAAAGATGATATTCTATTATAAAAATATCCGTAAGTGTTGGATCAATAGGCATGCAAGCCATACATAGAAACAAAAAATAGTCCATACAACAGTATCAAAGACCGGAAACATACCAGGCACCAAGCAATGGACAAATGTGTTCAAAAAAATAGACCACACAGGCCACCCAAAAAATGCCCTAAAAACGTCGCCCTAACAAAACAGACCACCTAGATGTCCACTGAAATACTGTCCATGCCTAACAACATGCCACCCGACGACCAGCGCTCAAAGAAAATAACGTCAGCCTCAACAGACAGGGCCAGTTTCGAGAGAGAGTCTACCTCAGAGTTCTGATCTCTGTAGATGTTCTCGAAATCAATCACTTGAAAACTATTGATCAACCTTCTCACATGCCTCATCCACGACCTCAGGTGCATGATTTGGATTTGGTTTTTTCCCAGAGCCCAATCTAAAATAACTTTTGAATTGTTAAAGATATGCAATCAATATAAACCAAGAAGCGAGCTGAAGCATAGAAGGAGCCATAATGAAAGAAATTCTCCTTTAGTATTAGTCCCAGCTCCATAGTTCATCTATACATTGTAGTAACTGTGATATTCTAGCCTCAAAATAGCACTAGCACCACAAATTTTTGTAGAGTCCTGTGATGCTCCGTCAAAGAAACCCATATGATCACGAAAAGTAGAAAAATCCATAGGCACCTGCGGAAATAAGCCTAGGAGATCACTTGAGTGAGAGGAAACACCAGATTCTCAATATGCCTTCAAGCTCCAGACATTAATGTCCAAAGGCCTTGACCTCAGACCATCGAAGATAAGCCTATTCTTGCACCTCCAGATAGCCCATATGGCGTGCCATGACAGAACGCGCATTTATGGGCATTTTTTCCCCAAGGACCATATCCATGTAGACAAATAAACTCCACTCCATGGAGATTCCATTTTGGTCATATCATAGATGATTTTCCACACCGATAAACAAAAGTAGCAAGATACAAATAAATAAAAGATGCTTTCTTTAGATGAGCCACATAACAAGCATATACCTGGGCCGATCTTCCCTCGCCTCGTCAAGTTATCCCACGTGAGGAGGCGGTTTTGTCACATACCCATACCCTGATTATCATGTGAAATGAAAAATTTATTAAAGAACCTTCGTTCTTCTTTGAATCACCAGGCATGGTTGTGAAAAACACTCTTCGACGTTCATTTTCTGATACCATGCCGTCACGTCCCCTCCCGTTCACTAGAGAAGGAGAGCGCGACCAAAAATCGATGATTACAACCTGTTCCACATCTGGGAACAGATTAATGGCTGAGAATCAACCCACAAAATCAATGGTGCAGAAAGATTGAGTTTGTGGAATCCGAAAAAAATGGATATTGTGATCCCGCATCCCACATCCTTCATCTGGCATCCCACATACAACATAGACCGTTGCGGAAAGGAAAGTTATGGAGATAGAGATCTGCAAAGCAGCATCCCGCATCCAGCAAGTTGTGGAAGGAAAACTGCGGAAAATCAAATTCACCAAAGGACATTTCTGCATCCGGCATCTCGCAAGTTGAAGAACGAAAAATTGTGGAAAGAGATCCGCGGAAAACAGACTTGGTAGAAAGATGTTTCTCGCATTCCGCATCCTGCCTGCAGAGTATACTATTGCGAAAGGAGATTTTTGTCCGAAAATTTGACTTGCTAATCAAAGTATTTGACAGATTTGGCCGTTCAGGTCATCACCAATCTGACAATCTAATTCCTACAACTTAATGTAAAAATGCATTAAAAGAGCATACACAGATGCATACAATTGCAATTATATAGCGGAACAATTCATCCATTCAACACATTAAACATGTTCATCATATTTCATCAAGCAACGAAAAATGCAGAGATTAACACAGAGATACTTATCTTGAAAAGAGTTTGTCCCGCAACCAGCTATGCCGCTGCAATATTCCACCCAACCATAGACCAATTCACTCATCAATCTCTTAGCAGCACCGCCACCCTCAAGCTGGGCATAATTTCCCCTAGGAATAAGGAACACTAGCAAGTTCACACATGGCCAAGGATAAAACAAAACTCAGCCAAGACAACACAGTTGGGTTTATCAAGATGCAAGAAAACAAGCCAATATACTACTGGTTTTATAAGGCTAATCAGCCAAGCCATCTAACAGTTGGGTTTATCAGACCGCACATAGTCAAGCCAACACTTACATTCGGGACCAACCAAGGATTACTTACAAGGCCAAACAAAACCAGACACAACCAAGCCAACATATGAGTTTATCAGGCTATTAGCCAAGCCATCTCACTACTGGGTTTATTAGGCTACTCAGCCAAGCCAACATTCATAGTTGGGTTTATCAGACTATCCAGCCAGGAATCACACAAGGCCAAACACAACAAGACATAGCCAAGCCAACAGATGGGTTTATCAAGCTATTAGCCAAGCCATCACACTACTGGGTTTATTAGGCTACTTAGCCAAGCCAACATTCATAGTTGGATTTATCAGACTGTCTAGCTAGGGATCACATAAGGCCAAACAAAACAAGACACAACCAAGGCAATAGATGGGTTTATCAGGCTATTAGCCAAGCCATCCTTCAAGTTGGGTTATCAGGCTTCTAAGGCAATGGACATGAAGAATTGCTAAGCTAGTGAGCTCATCCACAGAGCTAAGGACACCTTCAAAAGACCTATCTGGCCTGGAATTTACATTTCTTACACACCCAACACAAGGAAGTGTTCCCTTATCTACTCCAAAGTCCCTCAGGCTACACCTTCCATTCTAGTGCTCTTCGGGATGTGCATAGCAGATTCACCAGCCACTCTTATCTTATTGTGAGGTTCCACACTAGGTTTATCAAGCACATTGTACGTCTCTCCCACTCCTAAGTCTTGTATATAGTTCATACCAGAACCAGGGTGTACAACACAACAACCACAGGGAGACACAACAACACAAGCTTCACTCTGATACACAAGTGACAAGGTCTCATAACACTCTGTAGTTCAGGATAACGCCGCAACAAAGCAAGCAAGGTCTCGACAAAGGAAAAATACTTGCAGAAACGCGTAGCAACACCTACTAGATATCGCTACATCTATCTGATCGGGAAGAATGACCAATGCATGGGTGAATCCTCGTCAATCCCCAACCTCCCTGTGAATGAAGGATGGATCATCCAAATGTCCCGCAGCTCTCCCCAAAACGTGAGGGAAGATGAAACGTTAATGCATGAGGGAATGGGCATACATTTTTGGGTGTTTTCTTGCCCATGGGGTCAAAACACGTTCTTTTAGAATGGGTGCTCTGCCCAATTCAAGTTTTTGCCCATACTCTTCCCTTCCATGCAATAACAACCTCAACCAAATTCTGGCAGAAATAAATGGTTGGGGAAGAAGACAAGAAATGGGTAGTTGACAGTTTTGATGGGTTTTACCCAATGACTCAAGGTTAAACGTTCCCCCTCCTCCCTATCATTGGGAAATCATGCCCCCATCTCATTATTTGTTGCATTTACATAGCTGGTTGTGGGTTTTTGATTAAATCGCATATTTACATGATGTTTAGAAATGTGCTTTATTGAGTAGATGAACCATATGCATCAACCATGATCACCTATACACCAAACATTAATCAATGACATGGCCTTGGCCTTGATCTCCTTGCCATGATTCCATATAATATTTACATCATATATATTTAATGCAAATAGGTCAAAACTGAGGTGTTACATTTCCCTCCCCCTTCAACAACACTATCCTTAGTGCTTTACAAAATTGAACAAAAATGCTGCACTGGTACCGCCCTTAGTGCTCCGCAGAATTGAACAAAAATGGATGTGCCAATGTCATGGAATCCTCCAGCTCCCATGTAGCCTCTTCAGGACCGTAGTGCTCCCATTGCACCTTTACATGCCCTATGGCTCGATTCCAAAGCATTGTGACCTTCCCGTCGAGGATGCACATTGGCTCGATTTGGAACTCTCCCCCGGGTTCCACCTGAATCACAACCCTATTTATCACATGGTTAGGATCATGCACATATTTCTTAAGCAAAGAAACATGAAAAACATTATGAGCTCTAGTGCTAGCAGGTGATGCAAGTCTATATGCAACTAGCCCTATTCTTTCAAGCACTTCAAACGACCCAAGTATCTAGGTGACATCTTGTCACAACTTCCAAGATTCAAGGAAATATTCATTTCCCTCACTCTGAGGTAAACATGATCCCCAACACTGAACTCTCTATTTACCCTATGCTTATCTGCATAGTTTTTCTGTCTGCCCTGGGTTGCTTTCAGATTCTGCCTGATCTTTACCACTTTTTGCTCCATTTCCTTGAGCAATTATAGACCAAGCACAACCCCATTCACTGGATTATCCCCAGTCACTGGAGTCCTACACCTCCTTCCATACAAAGCTTCATATGGACTCATCCCCAAAGATGCTTGTTGTCCATTGTTATAAGCAAAATCTACCAAGTGTAAATAATCTTCCCACTTGTTTGGTTTGTCCATCACATACATGCGAAGCATATCTTCAAGCACTTGATTTACTCTCTCTGTCTGACCGTCTGTCTGAGGATGGTAGGCAGTGTTGAAGTTCAGCCTTGTACCCAAATATACAAACAATTCCTTCCAAAATTTGGAAGTGAACTTGACATCTTCGTCAGAGACTATTGCCTTAGGAAATCCATGCAATTTGAAAATATCCTTCATGAAGATCTTTGCAATGTCATCAGTCTTATGCGTAGACTTAACCAGTATAAAATGCGTTTCCTTTGTCAACTTGTCCACCACAACCATGATGGAATCATGTTGTCTCCAAGTCATTTCCAATCTTGTAATAAAATCCATGGAAATAACTTCCCATTTCCACTCTGGAACTAGCAAAGGCTGCAAGAAACCTGCTGCGTGTTGATGCTCAACCTTTATCTGCTGACATTTCATACACCTTGAAATATATTCAGCTGTGTCCTTTTTCATTCCTGGCCAAAAGTACTGCTTTCTTGCTATAGAATTTGTCTTCTAATATCCTGGGTGACCAAAATATGGAGCTTGATGGATCTCATCCATAACAACTCTCCTCAAATATGCCACATTCGGAATATAAATTTTGTTCTAATAAGTAATAAGTCCATCTTCTTCCAATTTACATCCCTCATACTTCTTTTCAAGGCTTTGCTACTGCAACTTTTCCTTGACCTGCACATACATTTCATCTTCAGCAGTATGTGTAACAATCTGCTACCTCAAATCTGATTGGAAAATACTAATGGATGCCACATGCATTTCCTGCACCTTCCTGCTGAGTGCATCAACTGGCTTATTCTCTTTTCCCTTTATGTGCTTGATTTCAAAATCAAATTCACATAAAAACTCCAGACATCTAGCTTGCCTAGCATTTAGAGTAGGCTGATCAAACAAATACTCCATACCACAATGGTCTGTCCTTAGCTCAAATATTTTTCCCATCAAATAATGCCTCCACATCTTGAGAGCATGTACTATGGCTGCAAGTTCCAGATCATGAGTGGCATAGTTCTTCTCATGCTCCTTCAACTTTCTTGACTCATAAGATATTACGTGGTTGTCTTGCATAAGAACTCCTTCAAGTCCTTGACCGTATGCATCAGTACGCACCACAAAATCTTTCTTCGAGTCTGCAATCCTCAAGATTGGTGCATTGGTGAGAAGACTCTTCAACTGCTGGAAACTTTCTTCACACCTCGATGTCCATTCAAACTTTATCCCCTTCCTTTGCAAGGAAGTGATGGCATGTGCAACCTTGGAGAATCCCTTTATGAATCTCCTATAGTATCCTACAAGTCCCATAAAATATCTTACATCCGTCACATTTCTTGGAGTAAGCCAATTCATAATGGCTTCAATCTTGTCAGGGTCCACAGATATACCCTGACTCAAATAATGAATTCTATCTTTATAGAAGTCACACTTGCTCAACTTTGCATATAGCTTATTCTCCTTGAGCAATTGTAATGTCAATCTCATATGCTCTTCATGCTCTTCCTCATTCTTAGAATAAATAAGAATGTCATCAAGGAAAACAAGAACAAACTTGTGCAAATACCTGTTGAATACACTATTCATAAGGCACATAAATGTAGCTGGTGCATTTGTGAGACCAAATGGTACCACTACAAACTCATAATGTCCATACCTTATTCCAAAGGCTGTCTTATGAATGTCTTCATCCTTGATTGTCACCTGATGGTAACCAGACGTCAAGTCAATCTTGGAAAATACCTTTGCTCCTCTCATTTGATCGAAGAGGTCATCAATCTTAGGAAAAGGGTATTTGTTCTTCACAGTGACTTTGTTCAGCTGTCTATAATCAATACACAATCTGAGTGTACCATCTTTCTTCTTCACGAACAGAACTGGTGCTCCCCAAGGAGACACACTCTGCTTAATATACTTCTTCTCCAACAAATCTTGCAGTTGCATCTTCAACTCTAGTATTTTCGGTGTACTCATTCTATAGGGTGTCTTGGACACTGGTGCTGCTCCTAGCACAAGTTCAATTGTGAAATCAATGTCTCTCTTTGGAGGAAGCCCTAGAATATCATCAGGAAAAAACATCCTTGAATTCTTGCAACACATGAAAGTCCTCCAGCCTAGGAGTTTCATTCTATGTTTCCTCCAAAATATGAGTTGCATACAACTGGAAACCTTTCCTACAAAACTTCTTCAACTGCATTGCTGAAATATGCCTCACAGAAATCACCTTTGGAATGCCTCTTACAACTCTTGGGTTCCCTTCTTCATCCATGCATTCAAAAGTATTATTATAATAGTCGAGCATTACATTGTGGGATTCTAACCAATCCATTCCAATGAGGACATCATAGGAACTAAGTGGTAGAACATTCAGATTTACATAAGTGACCAATCCATTCATCACCAATGGACATTTCTCTACCACTTCACTAACCTTTCTCTTAGTTCCAGGGCTAGCTGAACTAACCAAGATTTACTATGCTTTACTTTCTTAAAAGCACAAATCTCCACTACTCTAGGAGTAATGTAACTGTGAGTAGAACCAGGGTCAATCAAAATAGAAACAAATTGCTCAACAATCTTACCTGCAACTTCAACCACAGTTGACTGGTGATCTTCCTGGCAGTCCTCCAGTGCTGCGTAAATCCTAGGGATGGCCCTTGCTACTTGACCCACTATTTCTGTCTCTTGAATGTTGTAAGCTGGACTTGCATTCTCATTCTCAAGTGGACAATTCCTGTGCATGTGGGGTCCTCCACATCTCCAACATTGGAGTGGTTCTATGTTCAGTTGTGGTTCTCATGGATTTTCTCCCACCACTCTAGTTGGCTGCTTCTCAACTTGGGATGGCTGCTTCTGTTGATTCCTGAAGTTAGAAGGTTTGAAACTTTTCTTCCTTTGGTCAGACTTCTCATTCTTCTTGTCTTTCCATGTCTTATGATAATTAGGTTTGCCTTTCCTTTTCTCATAGAAATACTTAGCTTTCCTTATCGTTTCTTCCAGATTTCTGGGTTCATAAAACTCAATTCTATCATTGTAAGACTGAGGCAATCCACTCAGTAAATGCTGTGTTTTCACCTTTTCATCTTTGATGTACCTGGCATACCTTACAAGTTATAGGAACTTGTTTGCATACTCTTCCATGGTTTGCTGTCCCAATCTCAGTTCATGGAACTCTTTGATCTTATGATCATAGTACCTATCAGAGAGGTACTTCTGCTTGCAATACATTTGGAACTGTTTCCACACAATATTCCTTTCATTAATCTTTTTCACTTGCCTGAAGTGCTCCCACCATATGGATTCTCTTCCAGTCAAATTGAAGATGGCTACTATAGCCTTCATATTTCCTGAATAGTCTTGGCCTTGGAAATATTTTCTCATCCCAAGAAGCCAAGCTTCAGCTTCTTGACCATTCTTTATCTCACCATTGAAGGTAGGCGATGTTTCCTTCTTAAATTCATCATGTGAATGGTTCTAGGAGCGCTTCTTTTTCTTATTCTTGTGAAAAGAAGAACTTGAACAGCTAATGGATCCTTTAGAGACGGATGACTCACTAGAAGATCTCTTCCTTCTTCTAGCAGTGCTCTTACTTCCTTATGGTCTTGTTGTCTGGTCCCCAGAGTTCATTCGTCTCTAAATGCTTGTCAAACTTGCAGCATGGTTGCATTCAACTGATTCTACTCCTCATGAGCCTTAACCGATCTTTCATTATCTGGCCTATAACTTTGCATCTCCACCCTTAGGCTTCTCATGGTGGCTACAAAATTTGGGGCAGTATCTTGAAACCTCCTCCCGTTAGACTCTGTCTCAGCATTTCTAGCTCATATATTTCCCCCCATAGCATCTTCCTCATGCTCATAGGGATCCTGGGCATCATTCATGCCATAGGTTCTCATGTCTCAGCCAAACCAACTTTTCCAATATGCACTATGACTCTGCAAAATGTGTTATCAAACACCATTTGTTAGCTGTGTAGCAATTCAAAATTAAAAACCATTTACTTACTGTCTCATGGCCCATCTAGGCCCAATGCTATAACCAACATCTCTGTTAACTGTTCAACTTGGCCCCTTTCTGGCCCAGTGCTGCAATCTGCAACTCTATTAAACCACTATGTGGGTGTTCTTTTCTCTTTTAAGTGCTCGTTCCAACCCATCCAGGCCCAATGTTGCAACCAACAGCTTTGATACCACTCTATAGTGTACTACAATGTTGGTATCAAAGGGTACTCTTATCTCTTTAACAACTAATTCCAGCCCATCCAGGCCCAATGCTACAACCCGCATCTCTGATACCACTCTGTCACGTACCCATACCTCAATTATCATGCGGAATTAAAAATTTCTTAAAGAAACTTTGTTCTTCTTTGAATCACTAGGCATGGATGTGAAAAACACTCTTCGACATTTATTTCCTAATACCATGCCATCACGTCCCCTCCCGTTCTCTAGAGAAGGAGAGTGCGCTGCATGACCAAAAATCGATGGTCACAACCTGTTCCACATTTGGGAACAAATTAACGGCTGAGAATCAACTCGCAAAATCAACGGTGCAGAAAGCTTGAGTTTGTGGAATCGAGAAAAATGGAGATTGCGATCCCGCATCCTGCATACGGAGTAGACCGTTACGGAAAGGAAAGTTGCGGAGATAGAGATCTGTAAAGCCGCATCCCACATCCGACAAGTTGTGGAAGGAAAACTACAGAAAACCGAATTCACGAAAGGACATTTCTGCATCCCGCATCCCGCAAGTTGTGGAACGGAAAATTGTGGAAAGAGATCCGCGGAAAACAGACTTGGCAGAAAGACGTTTCCCGCATTCTGCATCCCTCCTGTGGAATAGACCGTTGCAGAAGGAGATTTCTGTCCGAAAATTTGACCTGCTAATTGAAGTCTTGGACAGATTTGGCCATTCAAGCCATCACCAATCCAACAATCTAAGCCCTGCAACTTACTGTAAAAATGCATTGAAAGAACATACATGGATGCATACAATTGTAATTATACAACGGAACAATTCATCCATTCAACACATTAAACATGTTCATCGTATTTCATCAAGCAATGGCAAATGCAAATATTGACACATAGATACTTATCTTGAAAAGAGTTTGTCCCACAACCAGCTACGTTGCTGCAATGTTCCACCCAACCATAGGCTAGTGCACTCAACAATATCTCAGCAGCACCACCACCCCTGAGTTGGGCATGATTTCCCCAAGGAATAAGAAACACTAGTAGGCTCACACATAGCCAAGGATAAAACAAAACTCAGCCAAGCCAACAAAGATGGGTTTATCAGGTTGCAGGAAAACAAGCCAATATACTGCTGGGTCTATCAGGCTAATCAACCAAGCCAGCTAACAGTTGGGTTTATCAGACTGCACACAGTCAAGCCAACACTTACGTTCAAGACCAACCAAGGATTACTCACAAGGCCAAACACAACCAGACATGACCAAGCCAACAGATGGGTTTATCAGGCTACTCAACCAAGCCAACATTCATAGTTGGGTTTATCAGACTATCCAGCCAGGGATCACACAAGGCCAAACAAAACAAGACACAACCAAGCCAACAGATGGGTTTATCAGGCTAGCCAAGCCATCTCAGTACTGGTTTTATCAGGATACTCAGTGAAGCCAACATTCATAGTTGGGTTTATCAAACTGTCCAACCAAGGATCACACAAGGAAAAACATAACAAGACACAACCAAGCCAACAGATGGGTTTATCAGGCTATTAGCTAAGCCATCCTTCAAGTTGGGTTCATCAGGCTTCTAAGGCAATGGACATGAAGAACTGCTAAGCTAGTGAGCTCATCCACAGAGCTAAGGACACCTTCATAAGACCTATCTGGCATGGCATCCACGTTTCCTACACACCCAACACAAGGAAGTGTCCCCTTCTCTGCTCCATAGTCCCTCGGGCTACACCTTCCCTTCCAGTGCTCTTCAAGATGTGCATAATAGAATCACCAGCCACTCTTATCTTATTATGAGGTTCCACACTAGGTTTATCAAGCACATTCTACGTCTCTCCCACTCTTAAGTCTTGTATATAGTTCCAACCAGAACCAGGGTGTACAACATAGCAACCACAGGGAGACACAACAACACAGGCTTCACTCTAATACACAAGTGACATGGTCTCATAACACTCTGCAGTTCAGGATATTGAATGCAACATAGAAACCGGGGTCTCGGCAAAGGAAAAATACTTGCAGAAACGCGTAGCAACACGACTAGCTCTCGCTGCGTTTATCTGATAAGGAAGAATGACCAACGCGTGGGTGAATCCTCATCAATCCCCAACCTCCCCATGAATGAAGGATGGATCATCCAAATGTCCCATAGCTCTCCCCAAAATGTGAGGGAAGATGAAACGTTAATGCATGAGGGAATGGGCATATGTTTTTGGGTTTTTTCTTGCCCCTGGGGTCAAAACACGTTCTTCCAGAATGGGTGCTCTGCCCAATTTGAATTTTTTCCCATACTCTTCCTTCCATGCAATACCTACCTCAACTAAATAATGGCAGAAATAAATGGTTGGGGAAGAAGACAAGAAATAGGTAGTTGACAGTTTTGATGGGTTTTATCCAATGACTCAAGGTTAAATGTTCCCCCTCCTCCCTATCCTTGGGAAATCATGCCCCCATCTCATTATTTGTTGCATTGACATAGTTGGTTGTGGGTTTTTGATTAAATCGCATATTTACATGATGTTTACAAATGTGCTTGATTGAGCACATGAACTATAGGCATCAACCATGACCACCTATACATCAAACATTACTAAATGACAGGGCCTTGGCCTTGAGCTCCTTGCCATTATTTCATATAATATTTACATCATATACATTTAATGCAAAAAAGGTCAAAACCAGGGTGTTACAGGTTTTCTAATGCCAACCAAACGCAGATGATTACCCTCGACGACATCTTCCACTTCCATAATTTATACCACCATTTCTAGTTATCTTCATAAGCATCCATTAACTGTTGGTAAGCAATCTTGGCTGAGAGAATACCCATGGCTGAGTCATAGGAACAACATAGGCCATCTGGTGAATCATTCAGACTTATAGCACCGCTCTTAAAGTCCCTGACATATGTAGACCACTCATCTCCCATAGAACCCGCAAGGCCCAACTGACCAGCAGTAAGCCAACCTTGCAGAGACGATCCCCTGGCCGGAGTTGCTGAGGCATGATAGAGTGAAAATATACCTTTACAGTGGAGGAAATATATGAGTTCCTGTGAGAGGACATGTTGCCGTGGACCCCCAACAATTGGATCCTCACCCACCTTCACCGCCCTCCCATCTCGAGGGACCCAAGCCAACCATGAAGAAAAGATTTTAAATGTTGCGAGTAACCCTGCCCAAACATTTGAACACCTTCCCGACTTCTTGAAACTTCTGACCCATTGAATCAAAGTGCAATTACTGATATATTTCTCCTTGATGACTTGTGACCACAAGCTCCTGCTTGTATATACCAGCCATAAGCTTTTAGCCCACAGAGCTAGAGAAAAATAGTTCAGGTTCTTTAGTCCCCATCCACCTTTCTCTACTGGTCGGGCCAACTCCTCCCAACAGACCAAGTGATATTTAGTTTGAGTTACACCACCAGAGCAAAGAAAGGCCATGGTAATCATCGTCAGATTGTTTATGATGGCCTTAGGAACTTTACAAAGTGAAAACCAAAACACGACCATGTTTGTCAGAATGGATTGAGCTAAAGTGAGGCGTCCCCCAATGGACAACCATAGCCAACCCCAGAATTTGATCCTCCTTTCAAACCTCTTCAGGAGCCACATCCAGTCCCCTGCCTTATACCCATTTGTCTTAATAAAATACCCCAGGAATTTTATACATTCAGCAAAGGAGCAAGACGCCATTTGAAATAATTGTTCCATACTAGTCCTGTGAGCATCAGATGCCCCATTAAAAACAAGACACGACTTGTTTGAATTAATTGATAAGCTTGTAACAACAAAAAAGGTTTTTGTAATATCGACTATAACAACCCATTCATAGAATGATCCCAAGCCCATAATTATGATATCATCGACAAACATGAGGTGGTTTATGTATAAGTCGTTGCTGATCTTAATACCTTTGACCTCACCAGAACCCTTGGCCTTGTGGAGAATTCTGCTTAGGCCTTCAATCACCAACAAGAAAAGGAGGGTTGAAAGTAAACACCCCTGTCTAAGTCGACGACCTGCTTCAAAAAACTCTGTAGGCTTTCCATTGATCAGCACCGCATAGGAGATTGATGAGACACAGGTCATGATCCATTTCATCATTCGGAAAGGTATGCCTATCTGGATCAAAACTAGCATGAGGAAACCCCAAGAGACCCGATCGTTTGCTTTAATTAGGTATAGTTGCAACGTTGTAGCTTCCATTGATCTCGTCTTAACACTGTGGAGCACCTATTAAGCCACCCCTACAGCTTCCAAATTCTGTTGGTTTTGTAAAAAGCGGAATTGCTCCATCGACAATCTCCGTGAGGGCTTAAGCTTAAGTCGATTGGTAATGATCTTCGAAATAAATTTGTAAACGAAATTACATAGGGATATCAGCCGGTAATCACTCAGGGTAGCCGAGACCGATTTTTTAGGAATCGAAGCCATGAAGTTAGAGTTCTTGGCCCCAAAAACAACACCTATATTCCTCGAGTCTTCCACAACCTGCAACATGTTCGGCCCCATGAGATCAAAGCACTCCATGAATATCTCACAGGCCTACCTGTCGGGCCCCAGGTTTTTAGATCTAGGCGAAGCCATAATGACCGCTTTAAGTTCATCCATCTGAACAAGAGCATACAATGCATCACCAACCGACTCATCAACTATCCTAGGGTATTCTTTCACGACCTTTAATTGGTCTATTAATGATATATTTCCTTCAGCCCTGTAGTATTCCTGAAAGTACTACTGTGCCTCTTCAGCAATTTGGTCTTGTTCCTTAACCTCTCGGCCATCTATGGTCTTTGGATCCCAGATATAATTTGAATTCCTTCAATGATTCGCGAACTTGTGAAAAAATTTAGTGTTCAAATCACCAGCCTCTAGCCAGACCATTTGGCTTTCTAATCTAGCCTTTTCGTGAGCTATGGAAAGGATAGAGGCCTTCTCCATATCCAACTTAAGTAGATTGTCCTTTTCATCTTGACCCCACGCCAACGGGTCTGTTATCTCATTTAACTTCCCTATATTTTGTTCAATACATTTCAAGGTTGCCTTGTTGGAAAAATTACGAGTCTTAATCCATTTTTTAACTTCTTGTTTAAGCATGCTGAGCTTCTCCATCAGTATATCCATGGAAGCCAAGTTCAGATGACTGTGATCAGCAAGCCATACCTCTGAAATCAGTTCTTTGAAGCCCTCAGACTTTAGCCACCCATGGTTGAACTTGAAGGGTATAGCTGGACTAGTTCCACACATTTCCAACTTCAAAAAAATGGGGTGGTGGTCTGAGAGCCTTGAAGGGTCGACCCAGGACCTATACTTCACCGCCTTCTCCAACAAAGACTCGCCAATCAAAAATATGTCAAGATGCTTTGCAACACGCCGCTCACCAACCCTCCCTTTGATCCAGGTTGGACTCAAAGTAGATGGTTCCACGTCCACCAGGTTTTCAGATCCCATCAACTCCACAAAATAATCACTCAATGGGTCCACTTTTGAATTCGTCCCCCATATCTTGCATGACGACCATTTGTAGTTTAAATCATCAGCAATGAACAAATTCAGAAGCTCCAAAGTTCCTTAAGCCACGACCTTGTTCCAGAAAAACTCCTTTGCATTATAAGGCCCATAAACATTGATAAGGTTGATTTCCTCCGGGAATCCTATGCAATATCCTGTCAAAAGAATCCCTACAAACATGGAAAAGGATTTTAGTTTAACTTTACCAAGGTCCCAAGCCTCCAAAAGTCCCCCTGACAAACCCAAAGCATCCACCGATGCCACCTCCCAATCAAATTAAACTTTTAGAAAAAAGCACAAGCTTTTTGAGTCAAGACCATCGTCTCTTGAATAAATATTACATCTGGCATCTCCCTATCCATTATTCTCTGAAGGGAAAGTTGTTTATGGAGGCCCCACACTCCCCTGATATTGATATAAGAACAAATCATTTAGGAACCCTTGCAAGGGCTTTCATGTCTCTAAGCACCCTAGAGTTTATTGATATCTGAATAGGAGATGAGTTTGAGCCGTTGTCCATTGAAGCAAGGTCAAGGCCCTTCTTAGCCTTCCTCGCACTGCGGGTTTTGATAGGAGAAAACTCTGGTTTTAAACCCCCCAATTTGGCCCCTTGAGCAGGAAGAGGTGAAGGAAAGATAGCCGGGCACTTTAGGGGTGCAGGGTCATCTTCAGGAGGTTGGGAGGTTGTATTGGGATGCCCCCAACACATGGCCTTGAGAAAATAGTAAGCGGATTTTCCGAGAACAATCCCTTTTTGGGCATTGGGATATCATCATGGAATGACTGGGGGAGATTCAAGGTGGATGATGAAGGTTCTTCGTCTTCAGTATGCCCAAGGTATCAAGGACCCCCATACCCACCACCGCTACCTTAGATGAAGAGCCGACTTCAAACCCAACACCCCCCTGCATAAAGGAGACAACCCAGGGGAACCCTCCACAACCACGACCTCTTTTGTTGGAGGCTGAATATGAACATGTGCTTGGGGACCTTCATTTGTGACAGAGCCAAGCTTTGGGTCAATCACCCCCTGTAAAAGAATGTATTTCCAGAAAGAGCATACTCCCCCACTGCGTCCCCTTTATTTTCCAGAGATTTGACATAATCACTGTAATTTTCATTCAAAGTGGAAATAAAGGAGGGGTTGAGCTTATTCAACTTACGTAGAAAAGGATGATTCATCAGCAGATCCGTGTCGAGCGCCCCTCCTTCAAGAAGTTGTGATTATAGGATGGCTTGGAGCTCTATGAAAGAGTCTTCTAAAGACCATGCATCCGCATCAGACGACCCAATGTCTACTTCCGAACCCGAAGAACTACAATTTTTCCACAGATGACCAATCTCCCGACACTTGGAGCACCGGAACGGGATGCCCCAGTAGTCCAAGGATTGTGTAAAAGTTCTGTCTCACCATTCAATAATGATTTTCTCCCTGAACCTTAAGTTCATGTCAATCTTGACTAGAATCTTTCATGTTCGTGTGTCAATACCCTGCAATAACCCCTCATCTAAATGAACAAAACGACCGAGATGGTCACCTATGGCCTTCAAATCCTCTCGATTCCAAAAGAAAATGGGAAGGTCCGGCAATAGAACCCAGATATGTCTAAAGTGAAGCTGCTCCGTTGCCGGATCAAACCCATGATGCCAGCACCTAAGCATCAAATTGCCTCGACGACACATCCACTGGAAGTCCAGAACAAGGGTGGTGTGTTCCTCCGTTTTGAAAATGAACCCATACTAGCCTTTTTGCAAGATGTAAATCGTTGGGCAGTAACCCAAGGTAGCCCCCCCCGCCGCCCACGCTTCTATCTCATTGCATCTTATAGCCTTATAACTGAACTTGCCAACAAGACCCCTTAGGGTCATCCCTACCATCTCCTCCAGCCCCACTCCGCGAACCAGAGACATTCTATCTTTGTCAACCCATAGTTTCCATTTCCTGTATTGGTCCTTGTTGCTTCGGGGAAAGTGTTTGCTGCGGAAAACCCTAGATTCCCCCTTTCCCAACCCATTGGACTGGTTTGCTTGAGTGTTGGAGTTACCCAGTTTTGTAGGACTGCCACCATCACTGAGTTTAGGACGATTATTAAGGGCTACCCCCGAAAACAACTTCGTGTTATCCACAACATGCTCATCGCCTGAAAGTCCATCCACCCCAACATGATTAAGAATACTGTCAGGCGGGACAACTTTCCCCATCACGGCTACACCACCCTGCATGAAACCAAGCACACATCGATGCTAGAAGGACCAACCGATCATCGGTATGATTGGGGATAATGGGTTCACGAAGTGATATTCTTTTATGTTCCCCACCTTGATCGACGTGTTTATCAACATCGAAACCTAGGGAATGAGGATAACGACAAATGTATCTTTTTGTGTATGATTTTCATAATGGCCTGGGAAGCGAGGGTTTCATAACTTTACAGGGCTGGAGCTTCGCCACCCTTCTAGGAGTTGGAGTTTATCCGCGTCAGAAAGAATTTAACCTGTCACTTTCTGCACAAGCTCAATGCCAGATTTGACAGCAGTATTCCTCCGACCCAGTCCCCCTGAACTAGCTAACAATGGCTGACTTCTATCTCACTCCCAGTAATCCTTTGAGCATAAGGGATATCGTCAGTCGAAAGGAGGCTAGTCTTCCTGATGCTTCCATGCCCTGGTCTCATTCTTCACTCAGCTCCATCAAACCCTAGTTTCAGAGCCCACAGCCAGAGCCCACAACGTAATGCAAATCTTAAATGTAAGTTACTTACAGGAAACTATGTCGACTGGGGACAAGGTCATAGAATTTTGTTTGCATTTAGTTTTGGAATGGAAGATGTGTTGTGGACTCAAAGGGGTTGTCAGGGGGATATTCTCAGCTTGGGATCCCGGAAGTTCGTAGTTCGAGGCTTTCCATATTCAATTGTTATGGATAAATGGTAAAGTAAAGGGTTGTGACTAAGGTTTGCATGTTTTCAATTGTTATGGGCCTTATCGAAATCGCTAGCCCTTCTGGGATGCTATTATTCAATGAACTATTCTTGAGGACCCACATATCATCTTAGCAGGAGACTTGAACTTTACTATATCTGCAAATGAGATATGGGATTCTCTGGCTAGAATGGATCCTATGGCAGATTCATTTGCAGATATGATTAATGATGTTGGTCTTATTAATGCAAATTTTGGTGTTATTGGTCCAACGTGGTCCAATGATCGTATAGGAAACACTGGTATCTCAAAAAGACTTGATCGCTTCCTCATGGTGGGTCATTTTGCTGACTCTATTGACGACTAGTGTTCGTGTATTGTAAGAGAACCCCTCTTGGACCATATGCCCATTGTACTCCATAATGATACTAGTAAACACCATTTATGTTTTCCTTATAAATTTAATCATTCTTGGTTTGTTGAGCCAGATATAATTGACATTATCAGAAAAAGTAGATTTATTTGTCTTTTGTTAAAGGAATTTCAAAAATGGATATTATTGTTAGAAAATTAAAATTGATAAAACACGAGGTTATCAATTGGGAAAACGAAAAACAAAAATCCCTAAAAGTGGGGATGTGTGATATTGAGAAGGAGATCAGCTCCTTCTACAATGAAAATATATCGGCTTGTTTGAAGCGTGAGGAAAAGGATCTCATATGCATCCTTGAAGATCATAAGCATAATATTTTGTTTATGGAAGAAGAAAGTTATTGCTTAAATAGTAGAGCGGTGTGGATGGAGAGTGGCGACCAAAACATTTTTTTTTTCCAGAGGTATGCCGAGGGTAGGAGAATTCAAAATTCTCTCTGGGAATTGGAAAGTGTTGAGGGATCAGTCATTTCTACTTAGGACGACTTGGAAAAGAAGAAAATTTACATTTCCACAACTAGTTTTCGAATCAAGGTCAAATTACTTCCATTCTCAACCAATTGGATCTCATAAAATGCTATAGAAAGATCTTTTTAGAGGAGGCACATAAAAATATTGTTGCTCCAATCACCATGGATGAAATGATTAATACCCTAAGAATTTTTTCCAAGTCAAAGAGTCTGGTCCAAATGGTTGGCCTGTTGAATTCTTTCTTCAAATTCTTGATATCATGGGATAAGACCTTCTTGAGGTTGTTGAGGAGTCCAGAGAATTGGGGAGGATTAATGGTACCCTAAATGCAACTTATTTAACCCTTGTTACAAAGAAAGATAAACAAAAGACTTTTGAGGAGTTTTGTATGATCTATCTTTGCAACCTCATTTATAAACTCATTTCAAAGATTATTGCCTCATGCCTCAAACCTATTCTTTTGGAGTATCTGTCAAAAGAACAATTCAACTTCCTTAAAAATCACGAGATCTTTGATGGTGTGGGTGTGGGTGTGGCACAGGAGTGTATGCACTCAATAAAAACCAAAAGGATAAAGGCTGCTATTCTTTAAAGTGGATTTTTTTTTTTCCAGAAGAAAATATCAGTTCCTTGTTATTCAATAGAATCAAAGGTAACCTGTTTACATCATCAAGCAAAGCTTTTCTCATGGCAGCTCCGCAACAATCAAAATACCCAGGAATACGAAGTACCTAGTTAAAATAAAACAAAAACCACATACAATGCTCATCCAACTAGCACCACAAACTAACAACCAGAGCAACAACTCCAAAGAGCAAGAAACATAACAACCACCTGAAAGCCACCATTGCAGACATGCCATACCAGGTAACTCGCCCACCTCAAAGCATAACCAAGCCAGCCCAAAAGTCCAACACCGCAGCAGGTGAAGGTCAATAGGTTGTCGAGAAACAAGGCAATGATGCCAATCCCACCGCAAAACAACCACCAAGTAGCAAGACAGCCTGTAACGAGCTGTGCAGGCAATCACAAAACCCGTATGCGCCGCCGCCAAAGCCACAAACCCAAGACGCAAACCAAAGCAGAAACACAAAATAAAAAAAGAGGCACCTCTGATGTAAACCCTCTTGAAGCCGCCGCTACAGAGAGACCCACAACCAGAAAATATCGGCGGTTACCACCATAGGACAACCGCAAAGGCTGAGAGTCGCCACCGCCACAGGTCAAGCTACAATGAAGGAGAGCCTCCAACACAGGAGAAGGAAAACATGGTTTGTTGAGCCGCGGAGGAGGGTGTTGTTGAGCCATAGAAGAAGAGGGCCGCCACCGCAAACCCAACAAGCCTCCTGATGCCACCGCAAGAGTGCAAGTAAACCCTTGCTTTCCACAGAGAGAAAGAGACACAATAATGGCAACTAGGGTAGGAACCCTAGCCGCCTACGCAAAACCCTACAAGAAACGACTCTCAAAAAGCTTCTCTCCCATTTGCCTCTTAAAGTGGATTTAGTCAAAGCTTTTGACAAGGTTGATTGGGGTTTCTTAAGAGTCATCTTGTTTCAAATCGGTTTGGAGAGAGAATCCGTCACTTGGATCATGGGATGTATAGGCTCAACAAGTATTTTTGTTTGAATAAATGGAATTCCCATCCCTTTCTTCAGAAGCTCCAAGGTTGTTTTAATAAATGGAGATCATGTTTTTGGTGTCCCTTTCTCCATTATATCGCATCAAATCATTTTCCATCTCGGATCTGGGGGGCATCTCCATACTTGATTAGATTTTTAATTGGGAGAATAGGTACTATTTTTCGAATAGCTGAATGGACTATTCGGTGTTCTTGGGATACGTCATGCTGAATGGACCTCTTACATTCACGATTTGCACAAAGCGTGTATCCACTTAACAAATGAGGAGGATAATTTCTTATGGTCATGGAATTGTGAATTTGGTAATCTGGATGCAAAAGGTGCTTATCTTGCCCTGGTTGATCAAAAGAAAAATGATCCAGAAAAATGATGGCAAAAGAGCCTCTGGCGTTGGAAATGTCCTTTAAATATTTTATGTTTATGCGAGCTAGCTTTGGAAAATAAAATACTTACGTGGGAAAACTTAATAAAAAAAGGATGGACTGGGCCAGGCATTTGCAATCTCTACCATAGTTATGAGGAGACGCTGGATCACCTTTTTTGGACTTGTGTTGTTACGCAGTCTGTCTGTTCCCAACTAAACAGGTTATTTAATTTCGGAAAACTTTGGGCTCGTATTACATTTTTTCGCAGCCTCGAATCTTGGTTCTCAGATGAGATACAATTAGCTTACCTTCCAATCTATGTTTGCTGGGTTATTCGGTGTCACAGAAACTCTGTTTTTTTTAAGTAGACAAGTCAGCCCTCCACAAATTATTCGTGTGGCCTATGCGATCTAAGGGAAAAATCCATGCCCCTTCAAATGCTCAGAGACATACCTCTCCTCCTGATTTTCTTATCTCTTACCTTGTGGTTCATTTCGACGGTGCTTCCCAATTGGCAGGTAAGACTTCTGGGGCTGGTATGTTCCTTCAATTAAATTCTTCGCACTGTTATAAACTCTGGTTGGGATGTGGTCAAAGGATCAAACACTCGCAGTGAACTATTGGCTCTTGGTGGACTTCTCTTCTTTGCAAATTGCAGAGGTATTCGTTCCCTACAGGTTTTAGCGTACTCTAAAATTGTGGTGGATTGGGCTTGCTTTAAACCAAAGATTCAGGTGGTTTTGTTGGAGGGATGGATGGACCGTATCAAAAGGCTCCAACAATCCTTTGCTTCTTTATCCTTCCACGATGTGTACAGTGAATACAATTATGTGGAGGATCTTCCCTCAAAGTGTGCTTTGGTCTTCATGGAGGGCATTCTTTTCTTTGAAGAATGGAGTGATAAGTCTTTGATTTCCAAGGGATCACTTCCTTTCTATGCTGTATGAAAAATGGAGTGATGAGTGTTTGATTTCCCAGGGATCACTTCCTTTCTATGCTGTATGTATGCTGCTTAGTACTCGTTTCTGGTCAGTGGTTTCTTTTTGGTTTTTTATTGAGATGGGCATGGTCTCTTTGCCTTGATTCGTTAAAAGTCTCTCCGTTTTTATCAGTGTTTTCTGTCTGTAATGCTCTTGCAAAACTGTCTGTGCAACTCTCTCATCAGTTTTATTTGCTCATAACTTACCCGGGAATTTTATCAGCTAGACTATCAACTTGTATGACTGATTAAAGCCAATATATAGTTTGATTATTTATCAATGAATATCAGCTATAGTATTTTTTTTCATAAAAAAATAAGTTACTTATAATATAAAGTTTCCTTAAAATAATGTAAAAATAATGTAAGGTGCCTTAAATGTAAGTTGTCTATAATATGAAGTATATTTTTTCATATAAAAAAATAAGTTACTTGAAATTTAGTATTTTGTAGTATTTTTCATAAAATGCTAAATGACATCTCATTTCTTTATAAGTTTCAATTACTTAAACATTTACACAAATTCACACCTTCATTTTCAATCAATTCCATCAATAATTTTTTCTTCTTCTTTTTTTTAAACATGTACACAAATTCACATCTTCATTTCCAATCAATTCCATCAATAATTTTTTTTTCTTTTTCTTTTTTAACGTAAAACCCATTACTCAAACTTCTGAAAGAATTGATAAACATTGAAAAATTGAGATTTGAAAGTAAGACTGAGCATTCCTTACCGTGAGCTCTGCGATCAAGCGCTGAGATTGACCAGCTTTGATATTGAGTCAGAGGCCAGTTCGTTTGGAGATATTGGATCAAGACTGAAGCCAACTCTGCGACCAAGCCTGAAGTTATTATGCAATAGTGTAAATTTCATTTTTGAATTGAGATCTGCGTTCAAGCCTATTGCCAGCTGATCGATCCTCTGCGATGAATGATCTGCTTGGAGATCATCCTCCAACAATCAACGATATGTGAGGATATTTTACAGCCAATTGAGGGTTGGGAAGCTTTATGCAACTGTAATTTTTTATTAGATTTGCATCATGATCGAAGCAGGGATCATCTAAGCCGGTTTCAGAAGCCTCCAGAATGGATCCACACTCGAATTTGAGCCCGGAGGAGGGCTGAAGAATCTTAATGAAACCTTCAAAGCTTTGGTGGCTACCACATCTCCCTCAACTCTTCCCGTTTCAGATTCCAACGATGTGAACTTTGTTAAGTGGGCAGCCGCTCCTCGAATCCAGATCAAGTGAGCAACTTCAAGATTGAAAGCCCTAGCTTTGAGTGAGAAATGTCTGATAGGTTAGTTTACAGGAATATGGCCATCGCCAAAAACTATGGACATCTGGGTAACCAAAAAATGGATGCCCCTAATCTCTTGGGGTCTACAACATTGTTTTTGCGAAAAATGATTTTTCACCTTCTTGTTCGAAAATAAAGCTGATAGAGATATCATATTCAAGATTAGACCCTACTTCATGGGCCTTCGTGGCTTATACCTAAACCATTGGAGTCTTTCATTTGACCCAAAAAAGGATGTGCCATTGGCGGTCCTAGTTTGGGTTTGCCTCCCATATCTTCCCCTGCATCGCTGGAATGATGAAACTCTGCAGGCAATATGGAATTCTCTTGGCAACTACATTGACAAAGCGGAACCAAAGGGACCGTTGTTTTCTTGCGCAAGGATCTCCGTAGAAGTATATCTGGAGAAAGATCTGCCAGAAGCCATAAATCTATACATGGACAGATGGGAACACATGCAAAAGGCAGACTACAGACAACTTCCTTTCAAATGCAAGAAGTGCCACGAGTACGGTCACTTTGTTAAAAATTGCCCAAAGGTAGTTGAAGAAAACTCAGGAAAAAAACAAGAGGAAGGAAGGCAGCAAACAAAAAAGGGAAGAAAAATGCCTCTAGTATCAAGTGAGGTGTAGCCAAAGATAAGCAAGGGAAATCCTAAAGAAGGGAAAGAAGCCTTGACCAGTAACCAATTCCAGGAACTGCTCATAGAAGAGGGAGAAATCCCACCCACGGAAATAATATCAACTGAAATAGAAGAAGAAGAGATCCATGTAGACGCGAGCATCCCTCCTTTGTCTCCCAGAAATGAAAGAAGTGAAAAATCTCCCGAAGGATCTACAACACCAGGGGGTACTTGGCCAGAGATGGTAAAACATAGCAGAGTCATGCCGTAGGGTTTCTCCCCAGAAAGATCACCTTCACAAGGATCCCAGGAATCACATGAAGTAGCCTTGCAACCAAACACCAGAGGAAGAAAGTCGCAAAGATACCTCAGAGAACGAGAAGCAGAAAGAGAGCTAGAACTAGGGAGACAGAGAAGTCTCGAGGAAACAAAACTTCTTCGGTATCCTAAAAACGTAGGAGGGGCAAAAACAGATGGTAGATCCCAAGCAGGATCTCAATCAATAAAGAAATGATGAAAACTGTCTCTTGGAACTGCAGGGGTCTGAGAGGCTTAAGTAAACTAGAAACAATAAGAGAGATAATCAAAACAGAGAGGCCATATATACTGCTACTTCAAGAGACAAAAATGCTAGATGTGGAGGCTATAGCACTTTCATGTCTTTTCTGAAAAAATAGCAAAGGTAAAGCCATAAGCTCCAGAGGAATAACCACCATAATATAAGACATTTTTTTGGTCAAATCAAGTAGGGAAATCCATCACTGGCTACTGACAGAAATTCAGGAAAAGAAGGACTTAACTTCTTTATACATCTGTAATGTATATGGGCCAACGCACTACAGGGACAAGACAACGTTCTGGGATGATCTCAACAAACTAAAGGAGGATCTACGAGGAAAAGACCTCATCATTGCCGAGGACTTCAATACCACTAAGTCACAATTTGATAAATGTGGAGGAACAAAGGTCAGGGACCCTTTTGGTGAGAAGATGGAGGACTTGATGGCAGATCTGGATCTGTTGGACATTCCATTGAAGAAAGGGAAGTACACATGGAGTGATAGAAGAACTAGAATTGGACATGTAGCGGAAAGGTTGGACAGATGTCTGGTAAGTTCCACCTTTCTGCAGAAGGACCTCCTTCCAAACTCTCTTGCTATTCCTTCAGCAGTCTCTGACCACATGCCAATTTCTCTGATTTTATCCCCTCCAATCAATCTTGGGGCCATTCCTTTTAGATTCAACCCGATCTGGTTACACGATGAAAAAATTCAGGATCTAATTCAAAAGGAATGGAACCTTCAACACTACGGATCGCCCAGCTACATCTGGGAATCAAAACTAAGATCAGTGCGATCTGCATTGAAAAGATGGGTGAAAGAAGGGTTTATGAATCCAAATATTCACAAAATCCAACTACAAAGTGATTTAGCCACTTTACAGTCACGTATGGAAGTGGACGAGTTGACTCCAGTGGATCTGAAGCAAGAGAAAGAGCCGAACATTAAAATTCAAAACGTTGCAAGGCAGATAGAAGAGGGGTGGAGAATAAAATCCAGACAGATGTGGCTGAAAGGAGGAGACAATGATACTGTGTACTTTCATAAGCAAACCAAGGTTCAGGAAAGTTACAACACCATCAATAATTTGAAGGATACATATGGAAGCAAAATAACAGGTCAGGAAGAGCTAAAGGAACTCACTTTCACTCATTTTCAAGAGCTATACACGAATACTAAAGAGGCTGATCCAGAAGCACAAGCGAATCTTCTCCTTGGTATTCCCTCACTCATCAAAGATGCAGAGAACAAAGAGCTTGCAAAGCCCATTCTAGAATATGAGATAAGAAACACAATCTGGTCACTCCATGCTGATAAAGCACCTGGACCATATGGATTTACAATAAATTTTTACAAAGCAACGTGGGATATTATAAAAAAAGATTAAAAAAAATGGTAAATTGGACAAGGAAAAAATACAAGATCGGAGGGTCCACTAACTCATCCTTCTTGGCCTTAATTCCAAAATAAAAGAGTCCTCTATCGCTTGATAGATTCAGGCCAATTTCATTATGCAACACTTCATATAAAATTATGTCGAAAATCTTGGCCACTAGAATGAAAAGCATCATGGGCCGCCTCATCTCAGATTCACAAGGAGTTTTGGTAGCGGGACGTCAGATTTTGGACAATATTATCATCGTTCAGAAATCTATACACTCCAACATGGAAAAAAGCAACAAGGTATGGCTAATGCTTTTGACAGAGTAAATCATTTTTTTCTCTTTGAAATCATGTCCAAGTTTGGATTTTAAAAAAGATTTGTAAGATGGGTAAAATCCTGTATCAACAAGCTGTGGATAGCACCAAGCTAGTAAATGGTAGACCTACCAAATTCTTTCAGGTAACTAGGGGACTTCGGCAAGGCTGTCCTATGTCCCCATTCCTTTACCTCCTGGTGGTTGAATCTAAGAGCAGAAAGCTACAACATTTGCAGGAGTCTGGTGATCTTAAAGGTCTGGAAATAGCTAGAGGAGTGAAAGCTTCCAACCATGCGTAGATTGTAGATGATACCATTCAGCTAGGAGGAGCATATATCACAATTGCAAAGAGATTCAAACGTGCACTATCTACTTTCCTCAAAGCATCTGATGGCAAAGTGAACTCAACCAAGTAAAAAATATACGGTTAGAACTACCCCCCAGGAACATTGGAAAAGATAGTAAGGACCCTTGCATTCGAAGGAAGCATAACATGGAATTCCTTCAATTACCTTGGCATTCCAATCTTCAAAGGGAAAAAAACGACTGCAGACTGGCAAGGGATGATTGACAAGATCAAGAACACAATTAACGCATGGGGGACAAGATGGCTTAATTCGGCTGGAAAGCTCACCCTCATAAACTCTGTTCTTTCTACCTACCCTATTTTCTACCTACCCTATTTACGCCTGCTCGATCTCACTAGCCCCAAACAAAATAATGAAATAATTTTCAAAAGAAATCAAAAGATTTCTTTGGCAAGGAGGAAAATCAAACAATAAAAAAAAATCACCTGGTGAATTGGGAAACTGTTTGCAGGACAAAAATCTACGGAGGAGCTGGAATAAGGGATCCAAGCAAAATGAATTTATCTCTTGGAGCCAAAATCCTATGGAGAATCGTCTCAGGAGAGACAGCCTGGTGGAAGGAAATTATGCAAAAACAAAATATGAATGGAACTAGAAAGAAATGTGTGGACAAGATCAACCTGGACAAAAAAGGTTTTCCGATATGGGAGTTGTGTAAGAACAACGAATATATTAAAAGAGCATTTGTATTGGACACCATGCAACATGAGGGAAATCAAGATCTGGAAAGACAAGTGTGGAAACACATCCCTTGCCTGTAAATTTTCCTTTAATATTCATATAGGGCTAAACAATGCATGCAAAATATCAACTGATAACCACACATGAATATCTTTTACAGTATGCAGCGGAATAGAAAACTGAGAAATAAATCACAACATCACATCATGATATTGACACTATTATTTTGTGTATGGAAACCCTCGGAAAAACCCAAGATGAGAAAATCGTTGCAGCAGTCAGATATAGATTTTATTATGAGAAAATACGGAACTTTTACAATCACTGCAAATTCACCCAAACCTGGCAAATGCAGTACCCGACAGAATCACTGGGCAAATCCCAGCTAAACCTCAACACCCTCCTGTGTGAGTGTATGACCCAGTTGTATGAAGCTCGATGATCCTGCTGCTCTCTCCTCCGTCTTCTCGACTAAATCCTTCGTCTGACTTTCTCTCCTTGTCTGTATCTTGTCTCTGTTGGAATACAAGTGTGTGTTCTCCCCACCAATTGATCTCTCTTTTATAACTTTAGGTAAAGAAAAAATCCTAATTTCACTTTCACTTTAACTAGAGGTAAAGCAAAAACCCTAATTTCACTTTCACTTTAACTAGTGGTTCACTAAAGTTAATTTAGATCACTTTAATTTATTTTCCAAAGTAAACTTAGGAAAAACAAATTAAAAACAACCGGTTTCCTATTTTAAGTCTTCTGCATGCAAGAACACATGCATGCGAGTAGACCTTCCTTGTTGCTACTAGTTTAAAACTGCCAACTTATTGCAGGCATTCACAAAGCTAAAGAAGAGACTGGATACCATGAACACTACCACCCTTCACGACCTCTCAGTGTGGACGATAGTGGAATATGGGATGGTTGGCGCGATTTAGAGATCGACCAACTCAAGCCAGACTACCAATTATTCACCTCACTGTTGTCATCTCCAGTCCACCGTGAGCTGAAAGATGAGAGAAGTTGGGGGAAGTCGGGATGTTACATGGTGAAGGAGGATACAACATCGTGGACGGTCTGCACAACAACTGCAACATCGATGGCAAATGGAAAAAGATTTTGAACACAGATGGTTTGCCAAAAAATAATTTACTATTTTGGATACTAGCTCACCGCAAAACGTTCACAACATAAAAAATAAGAAAAAGAGGTATGAAATGTCCTTTGAGATGCATTCTCTGCAAAGAATCAGAGGAATTTCTAGAACATATTTTTTTAGAATGTAAATTCTCCAAAGAGGTATGGCACCAAGCATACAAAGACCTGCACTTCGACTTGACTCTGCCAACAAACTGGAATGATTTATTTTCTTGCTAGAAGGACTAATATCATAGATCAGTTTCTAACAAACTGGATTTTGTGAGGGCTTGGAAATCTCTTCCAAGATATATCTGTTGGAAGATTTGGACAACAAGAAATAAAGAGATTTTGAGGGGAAAAAAAGTAGTCCGGGCAAAGTTGCAGTAGCTAAAAAGACACTTTGGGCAGAAGTTTTATCCATGAGGGGAATGCACAACATCGGTAATGAACCATTGACAGCAGAAGAAAGAGTCAGAGTCTCCGATTTGCTAGTCCTCCCGTCCCATCTACCATGGAATCAATAAAAAAAGTCAATATTGCAAGATTGGCAAATAAGAATGAGCTTGGAAGAATTCAAAAGATGGTGGAAGAAGCTTGACTGCAGTTCTTTGTTCTTTGATGGAGCCTCAAAAGACAATCCTGGGATGGAAAGTGCAAGGGGAGTCTACTTCAATTCTGAAGGAATCAAATTGAGAGAGTACGCTTGGGGAATCCACAGAAACACTAACAATGGGGCAGAATGGAGATGATAAGGAAAGATGGCATTGAGGAATTGGTGGTCTTTGGTGACTCGAGTATGGTCATTGGGGAAGCGCGGAAGCTGACGAGGAAACAAAAGAATCTAGTTAGCAAGAATCATCATCTTCTAAAAAGTATTGTAAATGAATACAAAGCCATCAACTTCTTGCACGTTCTGAGAGAAAATAATAAACAAGCAAATATTATGCCCAATAAGGGAGTGGGTGTTGGAGGAGCTAGTCGGTGAGCTGACTAGGCTAGTTAACTGACTAATCAAAGATTAGGTCGGCCTCCAAAGGCTGTGTTGGTTGACCGAAATGACAAGTAGTTACCCATAACGGTTTTGTAATCATATATAATAGGATGTTGAGTTAGATAAAGAACTTGGTTAAGTTTTGTATATGTATGGACCCTCATGTGATTCTATAATATAATCTGTTATTCTACTATTTGTTCTTGCCTCTTGAGTCTGTATGCTTATATGATTCTGTATGTGTATTATTGGTAACCTTATGTGATCTATGAGATTACAACATTGGTTCTGTTGCCAGTAGTACATATACGGATAACATGACCATATGTAAATGATACCAGAGCAAGAGATTAAGAATTGGTGGGAGCGTAAAATTGCAAATTATTTACAAAATTACGCGAGAAGAAACAGATTGACCATTGCTCAGGCGAAGGAGAAATTCTTCATCGAAACCCATGAGAAATTTGTAGAATCGGTGCCTCAGTTGTTGAAAAAACGATTAGATGAATCCAGAAGCAACAAAAGACCAAGAATTACTTAAGAAACTGATCCAAGGAGGAAGAACAAACTTGTTGAAGTGGTTTGAGAAAATTGCAGACGAATTCTGTCAAGAACAAGCAGCAGAGGAGAGAGTTTCAGTTGAAAGTATTGAAAAAAGATTCTAAAACAACTTTACTGAGAAATTTATTTGTTCGCTATAGAACTTGTTGTTCAAATTTCTAATTGACAGAGGAGTAGGTCATATAGTCGAACCTCGACCATCGCTCATCGAACCACCTGCAAACACTAACTGGGCAGAAAAACAGAAGACGTGGGAAAAATTTATTTCAGAAAGGGAGTCGGAGTACTTCCAGAACAAATAGACAGAACTATCCGAGCTTACTAAAGCATCGGGTAGGCTATGGGGGGGTAGTTGACCATGTATCGAGGCAGAGTAAAAGGATTCTAGTCGACCTAAGAAATACCACCACCAACAATGAAAAGTCAACCTCAAAAAGAAATTGAGCGGACAGTGACTCATAAAGGTACATTAGACCTACAAAAGATAGAAAGGGAGAAGAGGTAGAAAAGAAGGGAAGAGATACGAGAACAAGCTATAGCGCTCCAAAGAAGAATGGCTTCCAGGGTGATAGATCATGAGGAAAATCTACCATAGTCTGGTCATGACTGACAGGAAGAAGGCGTACATGAAAAGGTGTCACCAATGGAAGAATATTTGTGGATAGAGCAACAAGAATCTCTCCAACTAGGAATACCCTAGGAGGTAAGACCTCTATCTCTGATAAATCTGAGTACTTGAATGCAGGCCATTGTCGAGGAGGACCTGAGACTAAGAGCTGGTGAGTTTGGTATATGGAGCCGACTAGACGACGAAGTAAATGATGACAATCATCTAGTGATCCGTCGACCAGAGGAAGGAAATTGGGTTACACTTTAGGCGTACCCATCCAACCGAAGCATCCATTTACTCTACCCCAGACATGAAGGAGCGCCCCCCCTACCAAACATAGGTTTACAAAACACAGATCAGTCAGACTCATGAGTACAACAGTGCAGTTGGACATCGACAGAAGAAGTCAAAATATAACTGACAAACAATATATTTGACGGAAATGAAAGTTTCGTCAAGACTAGCTGTGGACAAAGAGATACATAGAATATCCCACTACCCCCACCACCACCCCCCGAAGGAGAAACTGACCTTGACATTGGGCATGGTTCAACACACATTCCCCTCTATGAGGGCAACGAAGACCCCAAACGACATTGGTTCGTTTGCGAGTCGACATGGGAGGCCAATCAAGTTACAAACGAAGATAGACAAATGGTGCAGTTCGCAGGTGCGCTACTAAAAAGAGCATTAACTTGGTATATGACCTATACTGAATGAACACCTAATGCATCTAAAGCAGAGATCAAGCAGGAATTTCTGTCCTTCTTCAAAACACCATATGCAAAGCATCTAGCAACGAAAAAACTCAAGTCGACAGTTCAGAAACTAACAGAAACCATCTGAGACTATGACAAAAGATGGAAAGACCTCTTGAGCCAAATAGACTGTGTTATTGATGAACAATTATTAATTCAATGGTTTCTTGTAGGGCTCTCCCAAAAGATCCGACGACATATAACTCTGGAGACATTTAAAACATACGAAGAAGTACTGACGAAAGCTCTACAGGTCGAGATGGATGAGGACTACCCAACATACCCTGCTGTTGATGCACGAATTGAAGAACAATTAGAAATCATGCAGAAATCCTTGTAAGAGCTGAACCTCAAGGGTCAGTAGATATGCTGCACAAAATGTTATACAACCGGCCACACCAACGATAATTGTCGACAGGATTCAAGTCAACAAGACGTCCGTTTTGTTCAGACAAAATGTTTTTGTGATATCTGTCAGGAGCATGGAGATCATACGACAAAAGATTGCCCATACAACATGAAGAACGGAAAAAATTCTTGGTGTGCAATCTGTGAAGTTAAGAGCCACGTGACATCCAACTGCCACTTAAATCTAAAAAATCAATGAATCTATCAGGTAGTCTACCACACAAACGTTGTGGCCCAAAACAATGATAATGTCTCAAATGAACAAAACGTACCAAACAATCGACAATATGAAGGCTATAGATACGAACGCTGATTTGACAATCGTCATGGAGTATTTGGAGGTCGAGGACGATTCTCTAGAAATCGTGACAATCGACCATGACGACCGATTCAATGCTTCACATGCTATAAAGAAGGACACCGGTATATGGATTGTCCATATAAAGACATAACCGACCTAAAATTATGTACTAGTTGTGGTGTGGGAGACCACTCATTAGAATATTGTCCCACCATACTTGACAAAATTAATAAAAAGAAGAATGTTAATGTCTTGTCTTGTGTTAAAAAAAGTGATATAATTTGCACAAAGAACCTACACATAGTAACTAGATAAGGAACGAAAACTGGAGGTGACAATCCAAGAATAAGCAAGATTAAAGATAAAAATGAATATCCTAATCCTATAAAGCAAAAACAATTGTATAAGGATGCATTGAGCATGTTTCAAGAATTTGATAGAAAATAATATTTCGATTCATGACACTCTTTACCTCACTTATGCTGTTGCTTATTCCAAAAGGTAGAATGATCCATCACCGTGGATCCAAACCCTTTCATCATCCCATGATCCACTACGAATGATTCATGTACCCCTGTTAACTTAAAAAGTGCCTCCATAATATTTTCAAATAAGGTCCTTTCCCAAAACCTTCAATAATCCAAAATTATTCAAATATGGTGCTAACAGATTACAACTTTGAGGCATCTTGTAGAGCATCTCGATCCATTATTTCATGCTCTCGTTCCCTCCACTCTAGCACCATGTTGTACCTGCCCAATTGACCACTATTGATCATTAGAATCCATCAAATTCTTTCAATTTTGGCCATGTTATAATTTTTTCTATGTTGCGAAGAACACGCGATTGTTCTTTAGATAACCAACATGTAACACACGAGTTTCTCTTGAGAAAGTCACGTGTAAAATGCGTGTACATGAATGTCTTAGTCGCATACCCGCGTGTACTGCGTAGCCTTCTTAGGGCCGGCTCAAAACCTTAAAATTTTGCAAAAAAATTAAAATTAGAGCAGATAGAATGAAGGAGAGGGAAGAGACAACCAACCTAACACTTGTGGATTTTGAATTGGTCCATTGGTTTGTCCTCGCCGAGCAATCCAAGTTAGAGGTGAAAATTTGCTAAATTGGGTAAAAATGACAAATGGTATGTTTTATTTTAGTTTTTGAACTATATATAGAAAAAATTCAAAATTTTGAACCCATATTCTATAGTTTAAAAAATATTTTTATGAATAAACTAATGCCATCTCTTTTTTCTCAATGCAACAGGTTCGAAGTCTTTAGAAAGTAATTATCCACTCATATAGGGTAGGATTTGTCCTCCATATGTGCCTTTTCATCTATGCCTTATCCATTTTCAACCCTAGGATTACTTCTTTGACCACGAACTATGGTGTTTAACCATTTTTACCTCGTCTACATCATTGTTCCTCTGTGGATAGGGCCTCCTTTTCGTGGGTACCCTAGTTAGAACACTTTATTTTTTTTGGTACCCATGCTGCAATTGTGTTAAATTTGAGGTAGCCTTCTTAGTAGATTTTTATGAGAAAATGAGCTTTCATTTTGCATCTTTTTGCAAGCTATCCTTATAAGGATCCCTGCCCTTATCGAGTTTCTTTAGGCCCAAGTCTAACTTCCCAAAAAATATTTGACTGCCGAGTAAACTTGTTCATTTGAAATCGTTAAGAATAAATGAACGAGCATCCACATTGGTGGTAGTTTATCGCTTTTTCGGACCATGTGGAATAGTTATGAAAAAGGAGCACTCTCTTTTCTTCGAAATTGAGAAGAGTATTCCCAGGTGTAGGTTTATCACTTTTCTAGACCTAAGGGACTAACCTTACGAAAAATGAACACCTAGTATGAGCTTAGTTTTCTCTTTTTCGTGCTCTAAACCCAAACATGAAAAAGATTATGAGTGTACTTTATGTCTTTGTCATGGTCGTAAAACTTAAGAACAAAGCATCAAGTTTACTGTTGTAAGCCCCATTTCTCATAATCAAATGGATATTTCTGAGTGAGCTTGTCTTCCTTCACACTCGTAAAACTCAGGCTATATGCTTCTTTTGAAGGAGCGTTGGGTAGGTGGTAATTTAACCTTTTTTGGACCTTCCTAACTAAGTACAAAAAATGTGCGCCTTACTTCTTTGGAAGCTAAGAGAGTTCTTCTATGGTTTTTTATTTATACTTTTCTGGCCTCATCAAGTTTACTGTTGTAAGCCCCATTTCTCGTAATCAAATGGATCTTTCTGAGTGATCTTTTCTTCCTTTACACTCGTAAAACTCAGGATATTTGCTGCTTTTGAAGGAGTGTTGGGTAGGTGGTAATTTAACCTTTTTCGGACCTTCCTAACTAAGTACAAAAAAAGGTGCGCATTAATTCTTCAGAATCTAAGAGAGTTCTTCTGTGGTTTGTTTTATATTTTTTCGACCTCATGAGAGTAAATTGTACGAAAAAACACTCCCCTAGAGTCTTCTTCGAAGTTTCCTAACTCTCAAAATATGAAAACACCAACGATCATGTACTAGTTCGGGCTCGTAAAATACATGAATCAGTAACCTTATCAAGCATTATTCTCTTCCCTCTTCAAGCTTGTCAAAAATGAAGAGAGATCTTGTAGAAATTCTAAAGCCTTGATGGCATAAGGAATTTCATAAAAAAGCTAAGGATCTAGGCACACAATTAACCTCACAGAGAATTGTAGAGAATTAGCATAAGGAGAGAAGAAGAATTAATGAACACACATTAATGAATGATCAATAAATGATAATTGATATTATTACATAGTTAATACATCCTTATAAAGGAAAATATATTTTCTAGAAGACAACTCAAGTCAGCTCATAAAGTAGTCTTACTAATTATGATAAACCTAGCACTTTCCCAATCTATTAAGCACCTCACGAATTAGTAATAGCACGTGTGAGTGATGATGACTGAAAAGACATGCTAATCCTAGAATATGGAGAGAAAATAATGGAGGATGGGTTGGCAACAAAAGCTTCTAGTTTCCTAGTTGACTAGCTTTACCTTATCCACAGAAAAGCAGGATAAAGCAGAAAAAGTAGAATCTGTTGTAAAGTGCAGTTACCAATTCTGGATGGCCATAAAGTGGTTAAGATCAACCCAAAATCAGAAATTAATCATTCTTGGGATATAGATGGAAAGTGTTGACTCTAAGGTGCAAGTGGATGTCAACTATCTATGCTAGTGGGTAGGAAATTAATCAAATAATGATTAATTATTTTATGAGAGGGCTTATGATATTCCAACACCCCCCTTTAAGACTGAATTTATGATGCTATCCCTGAATTAATCAGAAATATATATGCATACAGGGCCCATCAACAAGGCTATGGTCACCCTTTTACGATTTATCTTGTCCAAAGAAATGAGGAAAGAGGCAAAACCTCAAGGGGAAAATCCTCCCTTAAGAAAGGACATGAAAAGCAATACCAAAAATGGTGAACTTCTGGTGTTACTACTGCTCCAAACTAAATGCTAATGTTTGGAGGAATCTTCTTCTTGGGAAGAAGATAAACTTGCTCACCTGGATCAAGGACAACTGAAGGATGGAAACTAGGACCATGTAGAACAACTGAGATCCAATGATGTGAAGGAAATACTGAAGGATATTGAGACTTGTAATCAGCTCCAAGATGATGAGATGACTTGAAATTCCAACCAATAGAGAAGAAATGAGCTCCATATAGGTGAAATAACTATCCAAGCGAATGTATAATGTCTCCATCTTCATTTACACGGAGAGGATGTGTGCAAGTGATCTTGTAGGAACATAGAGAAGGCATAGGATCAAAGAGTGTGAATGCATGGGATCCATGGGTTGATCTATATTCCAAAGAATCCAAGAGATCATAAATAAGCACAACAGTAGACTCATGGGAATATACTGGTAAAGAATCCTCTATGGTAGAAGAATGAAAGGAGGAAAGGTAGTGATGTTCAAAATCTTCAAGGAGGCTCTAAGAATGAGTGCCAAGAACAAAGGAGGAGATGCAAAAGCGCACGGGATCAAGTATGGTAAATGGTAAGACACTAAAAGGACTTGATTTGGATAAGCAAACATCCTGGAAGTCACTGGGTTGTGCACCATCAAGGAGAGAGGCATTCACAAAGTGTGAGAAGTTTGGCATATGGATCTCAGAATCCATGAAACAAGACATAGAGAACATTGAATGTGCGAGTGAATCATCAATAGCAATATCAGCTCCATTAGTCACTTCTTTTTCATTAACAACATCATAAGAAGATGAATCAAGATCTTCCACTTCAAGAGACACATAAAAAGATGGCTCTTCAATATTTGCTTCTTGATTGAAAGAGGAAGCATTTGAATCAGAGGGAGTAGTAGCAACAAGAACTGTATGAGAAACTTCTTCTTCATGATCAATTTCATCAGAGACTATAGAGGCCAAGACATCTTGAGAGAGAGACATCATTGAGGAGATAGAGGCACTCTCCACATATCTAGAAGGATCCTCATTGACCTTTCCAAAAAATATATCCAATGTTGTCCATAGATCCTTTGGGTATTCAACATAATCAATAAGGTAGTGCGTGCTTGGAGAGATAGCTAGACAAATAGCTCCAATTGCTCTATCATAGTCATTCAACCAGCCACTTGGCTCTTCATAAGACTCTTCACTAGCTCTAATAGATATCTCATAGAGACCTTGTCTCTTTAGATATGAAATTATCTTCAATTTCCACTATGAATAGCTTGTGAATGGAGAAAGAAGAGGAATTGATGCTCTTGAATCCATTCGAAGTTAAACCTGCAAAATAAACATGCAAATCTGAAAAGGAGGATTAATTAATGAACTATAAAAGATCTGATGTCATGTAGAGCTTTGATATCCTCAACTCTGATACCATGTAGAAATTCTAAAGCCTTGATGTCATAAGGAATTTCATAAACAAGCTAAGGATCTAGGCACACAATTAACCTCACAGAGAATTGTAGAGAATTAGCATTAGGAGAGAAGAAGAAGAATTAATGGACATACATTAATGAATGATCAATAAATGATAATTGATATTATTACATAGGTAATAAATCCTTATAAAGGAAACAAAGTTTCTAGAAGACAATTCAAGCTAGCTCATAAAGCAGGCTTGCTAATTATGATAAACCCCATAGTTGTCTAAAGCACTTTCCCAATCTATCAAGCACCTCAAGAATTAGAAATAACATGTGTGAGTGATGATGAGTGAAGGAAATAATTTCTAATACTAGAATATGGAGAGAAAATAATGGAGGATGGGTTGGCAACAAAAGCTTCCAGTTTCCTAGTTGACTAGCTTTACCTTATCCACAGAAAAGTAGGATAAAGCAGAAAAAGAAGAATAACGCAAAATCTGTTGTAAAGCACAGTTACCAATTTTGGATGGCCATAAAGTGGTCAAGATCAACCCAGAATAAAAAATAAATCATTCCTAGGATATAGATGGCAAGTGTTGACTCTAAGGTGCAAGTGGATGCCAACTATCTAAGCTAGTGGGTAGGAAATTAATCAAATACCGATTAATTATTTTATGAGTGGGTTTATGATATTCCAACAGATCCGAGTTCTCTTTCTTGGACTCATTAAAATTTAACAAGAAATATAAGGAAGAATTACTCTCTTTGGGTTATAAACAGTGGCAGCATTGTCCTCCTTGAACATAGCACTCTCTGAACTTTTCGATACTCATGTCTCAGTTTACACTTTCAGCTCAACTATTACTTCGATTTTTTACTCATCCACTCGTCCTTTATACATGGGGATTATTGTCATGTGCCCTACATGATAGATAAGTCTAGTTGTACTGTCTACAAGTTAAAATATGCCTTGGGTCATCTCTATGTCGTGCTCATTGTTCAAGGATTTATCCCTTCATCTGATTATTTTCTTGATTCCCATCATTGTCCTATATGAGTATTACTTGTGTCTACCTTCCTGTATTTGAGATCTTCACCGTAGATCCTACCCCCTTCTCGAGCTATGTAGAATTCAAAACCAGGAGTTCAATCTGAGACTGGTGGAGGATATTTATCTTATCAATATCTCTGCAAACCCTGCTATCGTCGAAACTATGCATGATGATGCAAACTCTCTTTTAGAAGAAGTTGTCATATATACTGCCCTGTTAAAGGAATTTTGTGATGCATGTTCCTGGTTATCCTTACTAGGCATAGATCTATATATTGTTGAACTTGGAATCCGAACCTACCTTGATTCTAAACCTATTCGACGAAGATGAAAGAAATAATATGATTAGGATTAGTACTTTTTTCGTGTATTTTTATTGTATGTAACTTTATGTACAATAGTTAGCCAGTTTGTGTTCTTATGTCATCTATTGGTTGTTACAGATGTTTTCGGCATGGTTCGTAGGTTTTGCAAATGGTGCTAGTCGTCACACTTGCAACCTGGCTTCAACCACATGGGTTATTTACTCTCCCTTAGGACAGCTAGTTGCCTCTGGAGGTGCTTTCCTAGTTCCTTCTACCAATAATGTGGCCGAATGCAGGGTCGTCATTGAGCTTTTATGGGATTCTTTGTCACATGGCATCACCCAATTGGAAGTTAGACTTGATTCTCAACTGATGGTTTCCCAACTCAATCGAGCTTATCAGGTGTGAAACCCTATTTTGTTACGTCAGTTTTTGTGAGTTAGGTTATTGGAAATAAATTTTGATTTTATTTCATTTAATCATATTCCAAGAAACCAAAATTCATTAACTAATGCATATGTGAACTATATCTTAGATTGGAATTATAAAAATACATAACAGATACATTGTGAATACATGTAAATAAACCGACACCATATATATATGTGAATATCTGTCCATAAGATAGGTCGAGTTTTGATCCTCATATCTAGTTATAAATGTATACATATACAAAATATACAAAAATTGGATCGTAATCCATAAATGCCCCTAGATCTAATCTTGAACACCCTGGTCATCCTGATCACCCTGCTTACCCTGATCACTGGCCTCCTCAGCTTCTTCAATTGCAGTAGCCTCTGTGGCCTCTATGTAGACAAGTACATCCCTGGATTCCCTTCTCATAAGGCGTATCCAAGTGGGTGGAATCCCAAACAACAAGTTCCTGCATAATGGTAGGGATCTGCTCAATGCGTATGGTTGGGACTCTTTGGGTAAGCATGGCCAACTTCCCCTCAAGTGCCCTGATCAAACCCTGATCTTCCCCTGCCACCGGTTGTACATACATCCTAGGATTCCCATCAGGGTGGATAGGTCCAATATCTTCATTTTAAACATTAAATGGATTAAAAACTCTTATACATATGTATATATCTTTATGATAAAAATTCATAAAAATTTAAAAGCTTGAAAAACCAAAATACCTAAAGCTCCCCATACTCCTCCAAAAGGGAGGACAAGGTCATTATCACCTCGAAAGTCCAAACCAGCATATGGAAATTGCTCTAATGCTAGAAATCATCGTCATATACGCTTTGAACTAACCCACCGCCGCCCTGGCGAAGGAAAATCTCTCCCTAACTAGTCACTCTAGGTTGATGAGGAGAGAAGCATGGAAGTGGTACCGTAGGGCTTATTGCGGGAACTCTCTCAAAAAAGAAGGCCACCAATACAATGGAAGATCCAAAATTCTTTCACCGCCCTCTCTTGTAGTCAGAGAGTTGTTTTTTCATTATCGGGATTATTCCTGAGCACTAGTAAAACATAGTTCCCTGTAGGCACTCTACAACAATTTTCATTTGGTTTCGAGTAGCAAGATGATGTGATGATGATCGTGCAACCCTCACTATAGTACTCACCAGCACCTGCAATGTGAAGTTACTAATATGTACAATAGGAATGCATGATCCCTTTTTATGACTCACAGGTGTGCAGTAAATGTTTATGTAATCCTGAACACTCATGGGGTCACCGCCTCTTCCAGTACCCTTGAGGTTGACAGGTGTTACCTGTCTAGACAAACCCGTAATGAAGTATATGTATTCTAGTGTCACCTCTAAAATTTCACCTTGAAGGTCAAAGGCCCCAAGGTCATGGTCCCAGTAGCCAATCAAAAACTCCAGCAAGTGGACATTGGCTCGCATAGGTGAAGTACAAAAGAACTTCAATAGCCCACTTTTCCGCAGCGGATTGCACAGTGGGGGCACTGCGGAGCACAGATCAATCCAAATATTCATGTTCCCACTCCCTCCACTCCAACACCATGTTTAAACCTACCCATTAGACCAAGATTTAACATTAGAATCCTTGAAAATTCTTTAAATTTTGGCCCTTTTTTTTAATCTTTCCTATGTCGCGCAGTACACGCTATTGTCATTTAGACAGGTCACGTATGACACAAGGTTTGCCTTTGGGTAGGTCGCGTGTACACGACTGTGTAAGTCGCCTACCCTTGTGTACTGTGCGACCCCCTTAAGACAGGCTTAAAACATCCAAATTTGCATAAAATATATTATGTAAACGACTGAAATGGAAGAGAATCAAGAGCTATCTTACTTGGCACTTGCGGAATCGAAAATCATCCACTTGTTTGTCCACACTGAGCGATTGAAGTCATAGGTAAAAATTGCCTATATTGGGTAAAAAACATGAAATGGTATTTTTGATTTCTATTTTTGGACTATATATAGAAGTAATTTCAAATTGTGGGTTTTTAGCCTATAGTTTCGAAAATTATTATAAATTGAACTAATGCCATGTCATTTTTTCCTAATGCAATAGGTCCAAGGTTGTTTAAAGTCATTATCCACTCATATTAGATAGGATTTTGGTCATTCATATGCATTTTTTCATCTATAACTAATCCATTTTAACCCTAGGATCACTACTTTGACCACAGACTATGGTATTCAAACCATTTTTATCTTGTCTATATCATTGTTCTTCCATGGATAGGGCCTTCCTTCCATGAGTACCCTAGCTTAGAGCACATTGTTGTATTTTGGTACTCATGCTGCATTTGTCAAAGGTTGAGGGGAGCCTTCTTAGCTATTTCTCACGCCAAATTGAACCTCATTTTGGTCTCTTTTTACAAGCTATCCCCTTTATAAGGCTTCTCGCCCTTATGGAGTTTCTTTAGGCCCAGGTCTAACTCCTCAAAATAGGATTGATTGCCGAGTAAACTTGTCCATTCAGGCTCATTAAGAATATGTGAATGAGAATCCACATTGGTGGTAAGTTATCACTTTTTCAGACCATGTGGAATAATACGAAAAAGGAACACTCTCTTTTCTACGAAATTGAGAAGAGTATTCTCAGGTATAGGTTTATCTCTTTTCTTGACCTGAGGGACTAAATTTACGGAAAAGGAGCGTCCGTTATGAGCTTAGTTTTCTCTTTTTTTTGTGCTCTAGACCTAAACATGAAAAAGATTCTGAGTGTACTTTATTCCTTTGTCATGCTCATTAAACACTAAAGAACAAAGCATCAAATTTACTGTTGCAAGCCCCATTTCTTGTAACCAAATGGATATTTCCGAGTAATCTTGCTTTCCTTCACACTCATAAAACTCAAGCTATAAGCTGCTTTTTAAGGGGTGTTGGGTTGGTGGTAATTTAACCTTTTTCGGACCTCCTTGACTAAGTATGGAAAAGGTGTGCCTTACTTCGTCGAAAGCTAAGAGAGTTCTTCTGTGGTATGTTTTATACTTTTTCGGCCTTAGGAGACTAAATTGGACAAAAAATCACCCCCCTGGAGTATTCTTTGAAGTTTTCAGAATCTCTAAACATGAACACACCAACGAGCATGTACTAGTTTGGGCTCGTGAAATACACGAATTAGTGACATTATCAAGCATTATTCTCTCCCCTCTTCAAGCTTGTCAAAAATGAAGAGAGACTCGAGTTTACTTTCCTGGACTCGTTAAAATTTAAAAGGAAAGATAAGGAAGAAGTATTCTTTTTGGGTTACAGATGGTGGCAGCATGTCCTCCTTGAACATAGCACTCTCTGAACTTTTTGATACTCATGTCTCAGTGTACACTTTCATCTCAACTATTACTTTGAGTTTCTTACTCCTCCACTTGTCCTTTATACATGGGGAATCTGATCATGTCTTCTACATGATAGATAAGTTTAGTTGTCCTATCTGCAAAGTTAGAAGCCGCCTTGGGTCATCTTTGTGTCGTGTTCACTATTCAAGGATTTATCCCTGCATCTGATTACTATCTTGATTCCATCATTGTCCTATTTGAGTATCATTTGTGTCTACCTTCCCGTATCCAGTTCCTAGTCACTCTTGTGATCCGTTGGAGGATATATTGCCTTCCTCATCATAGTATGGTTTCTCATCAACACTTCCTGAATACGAAGACCTAGAGTTTTGACAGTGGTACCTTAGGCTTCACTATCATCATTGGTGAACTCCTTTGATTCACTTTGTTAGTTTCACCTATTGATTGACAATCTATTGAGTTCTTTCCATTTTCGACATCAACACATCTATTCACATGGTAAGGATTGTACTGGTTCCCTTGGATTTCGATGAAGACCTTAGGTTCAAATTTATAACCTAAGTTGTGCAAGACTATGTTATGATCAGTTACACAGCTTCCGTATTTTGAAGAATCATCATTGTATATTGTGGCTTCGATCCACCTTTGTAATATACGTGGGTTTGTACCCATATCATATGATGTAATCAAATATTGTAAAGGAGCTAGTGTTCTAGTATATTGAACATGGCATCCTTAGATATGATTTTGTATATGATATTGATATGTATTTGTTTCAGGTACTTCCTTTGCTACCTTGGAATTCTAAGTTCTCCAAGATAAATATTGTAATGTATTTCGACCATTTCTTCCCTCTGACCTCACACATTAGGGGGCATCTGTTATAAGCCAAAATTGTACTTCTTCGTCCGAGTGCTGACATTCACTATGTCGGTACACAAAAGGACAATTAGGATTGAAGTGGCCAAAACACTATAGATGTGCATGACCATTGATGGATGATCTCCAGACTAGCCTGATATATTTTTATTCTGAGCCTTTGGCTGCACATGCGACTATGTGCATTGCAACTCGTGTGTCACACGCGGCTATGTACATTGCATACACGAGTTCCCTTTGAGAAACAAGCGTGTTATACACCCCTTGCCTATATAAACACTCGTGTGTACCTTAATTCGACATTAAAAAATATAAATCATGATTAGATGATATTAGTTGGGCCTTAATCCATAACTATCCCAACTGTCTCAACCATCCTAACCTTAGAAAACACTATATTTCCCAATGTATAAATAGAGGCCTTGGGATGGGGCTAATAAATCAATTTTTTGAAGAGAAAATTTATGCTGGTGGTATACCTTTAGAGTCTTGGAGCAGCAGAACTTAGAGTCCTCGATTGCAGAGGAGTCCTTGTGTCAGAAGTTGGGTTGTATTCTCACCTATTCACTGTTTGTTAATAAAGAGAATTCTTCTTCCAATATTTGTATTGTGCTTTTCTCATGTATATTGGTTAATGAATGATGTCATTTATATTATTAATATGTGTTTCATCTAACCTCTGACATATATAGGTATGAGGTATTGCTTGAAGAATTGGCTCTTTGCAGGTGAAGAGAAGCAGCCCTAGAAGCTTTGGAGAAGGTGGAAGCGAGAGAAGATCAAGCTTGGATCAACTGTCATAAACCGGGTAAGTCAAACTCCCTTCCTATTGTCATTTCATTTTCTGTAAAATCTGATTGTCTGCAAGTCTAATAGTAAGTTGGTAATCCCAGACCCTATGTTACAAGGGTGTATTGTCTTGTACAACAAGTGGCAGACACAACCTAGATAATCCTGAAGTGTTAGTGATTCCCATAGTTGAAAAAAATCAAAGGAGGCTAGAATATATTTTATATGCCTATATATAAGACGGTGCAAGGTAATTGTACCCAATTACGAAACATTGGTTTCAGTGGAAACCTGGAAAAAGGAAATTTGACCACTATAAATAAATATTACAGGTATCTGGACAACTTTTAAGAACAATATGTCATAAAAAGATGAAATGCGGATATTCACATTAGCTTTGAGAAAATATAACCTTTGACATAAAAAGGAAGCTGCATTGGAGAGTTGAGATCTTCAACTCTCCAACGCAACTTCCTTTTTACGTCAATTCTCCGACTGCGTAATGACTACCTTTAAATATAACCTTTGTTATAATAATTACTAAAACTCCAAGAAAATGTCGTTCTCCAAAGATTAGTACAATGTTTCTTTTCTAAATCTAATGCAAATGATTGTGTTAGG
>LPNX010555284.1:140272-200061 GCA_001517045.1 Pseudotsuga menziesii | reverse complement strand
TATATATATTACAAAAGTCAGTGAAGCCCCAAAATGAGAAGGTTGAGTGTTAGGCCCCACTATGAGTGTCTTAACACAATGAATGGAATTTTTGGGTAGTGTGTAGGTGGGTGAAAACATGAAGTTGGGAAACACTTTTTGCTTGTTTTTTATGAAGAAAATTGCAAAATATTATGTTTTTTCAACTTCAACCCCTCTAAACTCGTATTTTCTTTGAGAATTTGATGCAACCATGACCTGGTATGGTTGCAGACCATAATGAAAAAAAAACACAATAGTCTCACACACACGCCAAAATCATAGATGTTTCCAAGAATTATGGCCTTCTATTAAGTTAGGAAATCAAATACAATGTTTGTTTACAATGCACATCTAGTACTCTATTACAATTATTTATTAATTAGTTGTTTCTCTCTTCTATGCTTAGGGACTTCAACAAAAAGAAAATTAGCTTCTTTTGGGTTCGACAACCTTCTCTTGGTTTTGAATTGTTATTTAAAGGTGTTTTTGGGCTTGATCCTCGCTTAATCATTGCTCCAGAATCTTCTCATTTTGCTACGTACAACTCACCTTCCTTAAATACACATCTTCCTCCTCTCAACATATATTGCCATCTGGTATTCTACAACAATTCTCATAACAACACAATAAATACTCCAACTACCTTCAAGATGTGTGTCTTTTTCTCTAGTCGGATTGTCAACCACCTTTCCATCATCGTGAGGTCAAATTTTAACTTCCTCTGACTCATTGGTTAGCACACCCTTGACCCAAACAATTTCCTGACTGTATCCATGTCCTCGACCATGTCTAGTCAATATCTCCATGACTACTACTCTTTCGTCAACTTTTGAGCTATGAATACCTACCTTCACTTATTTGGAGGTCGTCGACCACCCTCTAGACAAATTTAGTCATTTCACTTGCAAATGGTCATCTTGGGCTTAGATGTCCCTACAACTGGTCATCTTGGGCCTAGATGCCCTTGCATCAAACTCCCTAGGTTGATGATAATTGTGTTTGTGGTTCTAGAATTCCTTGATTTTCTTATATGAAATCCATGTCCCTTTCTCCAAGCATATGTCCTTCCATAAAACCAAATATTATTTCTTCTCCTGTATCCTTGTCCTTTGGAATTCTTGCTCAACGAGCATCTCTACCCCCTCTTTCGTCGACCAGACTAGTACACGTTCACACCATTTTGTGGTCATCCTTCTCCCACTTTTACAGCCTTCTTCACACCTATATATGTTAGAAACATTAAATGTTACTAATATATCCATCCCTTTTGGAAACTCCAAGGCATAAACATTGTCTGAAATTTTCTTCAAAATCTTGCACTGACCAATATTCTTCATATTCAACTTGCTATACATTCCTCTCAGGAATCTCTCCTTACTCAAGTGCATGTACACTAAGTATCCTACAAATTAATGTCATCGTTTCCTCCAGTCGTCCCTCAAATTATAGTCCACATTGTTTTTCTCCAGTTGTCGCCTCACCTTCTTGTGTACTTCCTTCATATGGTTGACAAATTAATATGTGTCTATAGTCTTCTATAATCTCATCGACAACTACACTAATTCTACTAATCCATGCAGACTTATCCCTTGCACAATATAGAATAGAAGAATTCCCATCAACCTATTCACTGAGTTGTTATACGTGAATTCCATCTACTCCAACACATTCACCTACTGTTTTGGTTGATCAACAGTCAAACATATTAGTAAATCTCCTAAGCTCCTATTCGCAAATTTAGTCTTCCCATTGGTCTATGGATGGTATGTAGAATTGAAATTCAACTTCATGTTAATCTTCTTCCATAGGGTCCTCCAGAAATGACCCATGAAATTTGTGTCTTTGTTTGAAGTGATGCTTTTCGACAACCCATGAAGCCTCACAAATTATTTGAAAAACAAGGCAACAATGCTTGTGGCATCACTCTTCTTTTGACACCAAATGAAGTGTGCCATCTTTTAAAACTTGTCAACTACCACAAATATTGATTAATTACCTTGGCGTGTCTTTGAAAATCGTAGAACAAAATCCATGTTGATGTGTTCCCATGGAACAAATAACACTGGAAAAGGTGCATAGAGTCCAATATTATAACTTTTCCCTTTGGCATGTTAGCATGTACTACGCTGTTGGATCCACTTTCCACATCTGTTCGTAATCTTGGCCAGTGATACTTCTCCTCGACCATTTCCTCGGTCTTTTCAAAGCTAAAGTGTCTTCCTAATCCTTTATTATGCAACTCCCTTATCATGTTTTCTCTCACCAATCCTCAGAGAATGGATAACTAATGTCCCTTGAAAAAGGTATCCTTCTTGGATCAAATAATGAAGGTACGGAGTTTTGTTGATACCCCATGGTTCCTTCAATGCATTCCATGCCTCAGAAAAAATCTCATCGAATTCATAGTTGGCCTTTATCAACTCTAACCTTGCCTACTGAATAGTTGTCGTAACCAACAATGTGACTCTTTGACTTAACCCACCGACGAATTTGTCATCTAGTTTATCACTGAAGAATGCAATTGGTCGACCTTCTTGCTCAACATTGGTCTAATTTCTAGTCAAATTGCATCATAGTCAACTTGAAATACTTTATCGAAATCTCAGAGAGCTAAAATTGGTCTCTCTATCACCTTTTGCTTCAACTTCTCAAAATATCCTCAAGTGGCCTTCATCCACTTGAACTCACCCTTCTTCATGCACATCATCAATGGTGCACATATTAGACTAAAATATATTATGAACTTCTGGTAAAAACTAGAAATTCCATGAAACCTCCTTACTTCTCTGGCATTTGTCAGCTTAGGACACTCCAACAACACTTTGACCTTCTCTGGGTCCATCTTCAGTCCCTAGATTGAGATTATGAACCCCAAGTATACCAATTAGTCCTACATGGAGGAACACTTTTGCAAATTCACCAATAGATTTTCTTTACTCAACCTTTGCAACACTTTTCGTAAATGAGAGAAGTGTTCTTCCTTCGACCTGCTAAATATCATAACGTCGTTAAGGTATACAACAACGAAATTCCACAAAAGTGAGTTCAATACCCTGGTCATCATTCTGATGAACATGCTTGGCACATTGGTAAGTTCAAATGGTATAACTAGCCACTCATACAACCCTTCCTTCATCTTGAAGGTTGTATTCCACTCATCACCTTCTCTAATCCTAATATGGTGATATCCACTCTTCTAGTTTATCTTGGTAAAGTATGTCGCTCCAATCAAGTAGTCGATCAGGTCATCCATGTTAGGTAATGGAAACCTATATTTTACAGTGATCATTTTGATGGCCCTTGAATTGGTGCACATACTTCTTATCACAAACCCAAACTAACCTAGGTTCATACTGCAACATACCAACATTTCCAAAGGTACTATCTCAACTGGATTTTGACCTTGAAGGAAATACATGTAGAGAATATAAGGTCTTAACCAAGATACCTATGGGAGCTACAGGAACCGTGTTTTTGTTAGAATTGTTGTGCCATTCAGATCATAAAGAAATGAGTGGAATCAGATTCTTAATTATTATACAATGAAGGAGAATGAAAAATAGACACTGAACAAATCAAATCTCACTGGAAAAAGACAAGTATTGCTCAGTTAATTACGGTATCATCTTCATTAAGGAATCCAATGTTACAATAGTGTTACATAAGGAAGAATTTGAATTCATTAGGGATGAATTCGAATCTACCAACTAACTCTGACTGTATCTGATTGCATGGACAACTAAAGATGTCTAAATCACTATCATAGTTCAACTGGCTAACTCCAGATGTATAATATAGTCTCTCAATCCGTTATAATCAGTTAAACTAGTATGACTAGAGTGGTAGGTTAGAAAAGGCACCTTCCAACATGCATCCATGAAAATACTGGCACTAACTGAACTGGAGGAGAATTAACTGAATGTAACTGAAGCATAACTAAGCTTCACTAATTACCAACTGCTAACAACTGAAGGAGGTTGGTGTCAACACTCCCAGTGGCTCCTAAATTGTAAGGATTTGCGTAGGAGGCACCTAAACTGATGCAAGCAAGTGCAATCGGTTCCAGTTAGCCTTTATCAGTTTTCCCCACACTCTAGTGACTGGTACATGTGGCCCCATTAGGCCAAGTGGACCCAATAATAATTAAATGACTCCTAAGTTAGGCTAAAATACTCTAATAGACTATTTGGTCAAGGGGGGATTATAAATCCTAACACCCCATGAATCTTAACTTGGACAACTATGGGCCCTGGAAACAAGGCCAAAAGTCACCCATATACAATATAAAAGATATAAAATGTTTCTTAATGAACCAAGGAAATAGGGGGAAACCTCATGGGAACCCCCCCCCTCAAAATAAGCAGGAAATAGGAAAATACAAGCTATCTTTAGAAGAAAGAAGCTTCCTACTTAGAAAAATAACTTGTCAAAACGTTGTTGCAAAATTGCAGCTCTATGCAGCAGCATCCTGAAGCTATGCACATGAACCTCTCAATGTCCTTCTTGACTTAGGAAATCGTGTTTTTCTTATGGATGGAAGAGGTGGAGAATGATCAATTTTTTTCTTCTGTGGGCCAAGTGGTTGATCATTCACTATCATCATGTAGCACTTTCCTAGAACTTTGTTGCACCACTATGTAGGGAGTGAATCTATGAGGGAAAGAGCCACATGCTCATTCTGATACTCGGACTTAGTTCTCCTTCTATCTTATGGATTCCCATCACCATCCCCAGCTACATCAATGAGGTTTTGAGCCCATCTAGGCTTAGGCCTCTTGTTTGGAATGGATGTTGGATCTAGATCTAGAATCCCATGAGGTTCAACCTTAATAACATGACCATGTTGGTCTTGATACTCTTCATCTGAATTTGAAATATTAACAAATCATCATAAAAAATGGGAGGAAGAGTATTTATACCTTCTTGTGCTTTGGATGGTGGTGCATCACACAACTGTTCTTCAAACTGAACACTTTGATCAATGAAGCATTTCCTAGTTGCAACCTCCATTAACTTGTATGCTTTTCCATCTTCTGCATATCCCAGCAGAATGCATTCGCTACTTTGGGCTTGGAAGGCCTTCCTCTTGTCAAGTGGTATTCTGGCCCAAGCTTTGGAACCAAAAACTCTCAAATGAGAGACATTGGGATTATGCCCATGCAGTGCTTCGAATGGAGTGGCCCCAAGCACTAATTTATGAGGCACTGTGTTCTTCAAATATAAATCACATTTTATAGCTTTTTCCCAAAGAGAAGGAGGGAGATTCTTACCATGGAGAAGGTAGGTTTCCATCTCCTTCAGTGATATGTTCTTCCTCTCATCACACCATTCTGCTGTGGTGTGTATGGAATTGAGTGTTCCATTTGAATCCCCTCTGATTCACATTAATACTAAAACTCTCTTTTGATGTACTCCCCTCCTTTTTCAGATATTATGGACTTGATTTTCTTACTGAAACTATTCTCAATCACAGCTTTAAAAACTTTAAAATCTCAAAACTTTTGATTTTTGTTTCATAAAGTAGATCTAGCAGTACCTAGAACAATCATCGATAAAGGTGAGGAAATACCTGCAACCATTAATGGAGTTTGTGGGCATAGGTCTAGCCACATCACTATGTATCAAATCAAGTATAGAGGTAGCTCTATGTGCCTTCCCAACTTCATACCTCTTCTCTGGATTCTTACTTACCAAGCAACCAGAACATACTCCATTGGAAGTTTGGATGAGAGATAAACCTTCAAAAAATTTATCATTGTGGAGTTGCTAGAGATATTTGAAATTGATATGGGAGAATCTCTCATGCCAAATCTTGCTGGTGTTGTTAGCATGAGACAATAAAGCTATAGGAGGTGAGACGGGAAAAAAATGTGAGAACTCATAAGCTTTAGTAGAATGATTTGCAATACCTTTTTCTATAATCTCTCCAGTAGCTTTTTCTGTGATCTCAACTGAATCTGAGTCAAATGTAACTCTCTTGGGAGAGCCTGTATGGGTCATCTGATAAACATACAACAATTTAGCTGCAAGGGAGGGCACATAGAGAAAATTTTGAACTCACCATGTTGTATTTTGACTGACCCTCTTCCTATTGCTGGAATTTGGGAATCATCTCCCATGTGAATATTTTGTCCTTTTGATAGTGTGAGGGTGGACAAGGATTCTTTGGAGGAAACCATGTGATTGGATGCTCCAAAATCAATTATATATGATGTTGACTGAATAAGGCTAGCCTTCAAGGCATGGCACCTTTCATCATCTTCTGGATGTGGTTCATCATTAGACTTCTTTTCTCTTCGTGGAAGAGCAATGTTATTCTTCTTGAAGAGGGCAGTCAATTGGTCAACTTGCTTCTTCATACAAGATTATTCTGGATGAAAACCCCTCATACAATTGGGACACATCTTCTTTTCAAACTTATTCTTTTTCTTAGATCCCGAAGCTCCATCAGAAGTCTTTTGATTCTCTTTAGCCTTCGAATCATTTGCTTTAGGATCCTTCCCCTTAGATTTCCCTTTAGCTTGTTCTTTGGTAGAGTTTGTCACTAGGAGGGCTTGATCTTTGGAAGTCTTAATGACTCCCATCTGGACCAACTTCTCTTGCTCCTGTATTAAGGACTCAAAAAAGGAATCAAGTGAGGAAATCTTTCAATTGGGAATGGAAGCTCTTTTGGAATGGAAGATTGAGACAAATACATAATACTCAGTACCTAGTTTGCTGAGTATGGAGAGCACATGATTCTCATACTTTATTTCTATTCCACACTGTCTGCATTGAAGTGCAAGAGACTTGAATTTAGTAAAGAATTGTTGGATGGTCTCAAAACTGTTGGGATGCAAGGCTATCAACTTGTTTTCCAGAATGTGTCCTCGAAGCTCATTTTTCTTTCTAAACAAGACTTCAAGCTTCTCCCAAGATTCCCAGGGAGTCCTCAAAACTTCAAGGTGAAAGAGGATATCCCTCGATATGTGAGTACATAGATAACCAAAAGCTTCATCTAAGCAGTTCAAAAACTTGTTTTTCCTAGCTGGATGATGGGGCTCGACCTTCCTTCCAAGTAGTATCCTGAAGTATTCCTTGTTGTAAAAGGATAATTGCATTTCTGCCCTCCAATCAACATAATTGAAGGGTGTTAGGATTGAAGGTTGAGAATCCATAATTCTCTTGCTAGAAAAGACAATATCTTCACACAATCTACGTGGCACCTATAGAATTTCACTGCAAAAACAAAATAATTCGAACTATATTAGAATCAAGCCTTACCTCTCGAATAAATTCATAGGAAGCAAGGCACTCTTTGTAGGACTTCTGTGGAAACCCAACTTCTTTTGGTGTTCAATGGAGAGTAGAAAGACTTGAAGATTGCTTGAGATGGCTCTGATACCATGTTAGAATTGTTGTTCCATTTAGATCATTAAGCAATGAGTACAATCAAATTATTAATTATTATGTAGTGAAGGAGAATGAAAAATACACACTGAACAAATCAAATCTCACAGGAAACAGACAATTATTGCTTATTTAATTACAATATCATCTTCATTAAAGAATCCAGTGTTACAATAGTGTTACATAAGGAAGAATTTGAATTCATTAGGGATGAATTCAAATCTACCAACTGATTCTAACTGTATCTGACTGCATGGCTAACTAAAGATGTCTAAAACACTATCAGAGTTCAACTGGCTAACTCCAAATGTCTAATCTAGTCTCTCAATTAGTTATAATCATTTAAACTAGTATAACTGAAGTGGTAAGTGAGAAAAGGTACCTTCCCACATGCAACCATTCAAATACTGGCGCTAACTGAACTTGAGGAGAGTTAACTGAATGTAGCTGAAGCATAACTAAGATTAACTAGTTACCAACTTCGAACAATTGAAGGAGGTTGGTGCCGACACTCCTAGTGGCTCCTAAATTGTATGGATTTTCTTAGGAGGTGCTTGAACGGATGCATGCAAGTGCAGTCAGTTCCAGTTAGCCTCTATCGGTGTTCCTCACACTCTAGTGACTGGTACATGTGGCCCCATTAGGCCAAGTGGACCCAATGGTACTAGTGGACCCAATAATAATTAAATGGCTCCTAAGTTAGGCTAACATAATCTAATACACAGTTTGTTCAAGGGAGGATTATAGATCCTAACAGTTTTTGCAGTGAAGAATGGGATCTTTATCATACCGAACATCGACATAATGGATTATGACAGAGGAGTAACTGCGACCATTTCTTAGATATCATTTACAACATTACCCACATTCATATCACTAATTCTATCAAGTCGATCCATACATTTATCCAGAAATATTCATTTATTCATGAGAAAATAATAGTAAACATCACACAAATACATCATACAAAGTTGACACAAGGATTTTAAAGTGGAAATCCATATGGGAGAAAGCCACAAAAGCGCTCATTTATTAAAAGAGTTGGTTCTCAAATGCTTCTAGTCTGCACACACAGCTTGCAGACATTTCCTAATACTCCATTAGATAATATATATGTAGACAACCTACATATCGACTCCATACATGCAACTCTTCGACAAAATATATACAAAGTCTTTGATAGATACAACCACTTAGATTTTCTTACAGACCTTTTTTTCCTTCTTAGCGAACCCTATAAATCCCTATCCCTTGCAAATATATAGGCTCTACTAGCCTATTTACATCCCGCGGCCACTACGCAGTAATTGGATAAAAACTCTAACTAACCAACCAACCTTTCGGTTGGACATCATTAAAATGGTTACTCGTCTTTGAATTTTCCCCAAAATTTTGGAGTTGATTGCTTCCTCGACCACTTTGTTGCAACCTCGTTCACACTTTAGCCAAGGTTTAAAAAATGGTACCAAAATTATCCAAAACTTACCTAGGGCCAATAGGCCCCCAACACACATGTGTCTTGTCCTGATCCACTTCATACAGAAATCTCTCGTGTAGTCAACTTGGCTAAAAGTCTTGGAATACTTTCTTGACATAGTCGACCCATCGCTAAACATCTACTTTGAATTTGGAGATGTCTTCAACAGCTTCATATATGATGTGTTATGAAGTGTACACCTAGTAATGTCTAAAGATTGCTTTACTTCTACATGGATTGGACCAATGGTCGCAATCACCTTCTCTGCATTTGCTTGAAGCTCCGCGACATGATCTGTTTAGCTTTGTTTCTATGTTCGAAGTTTATTAACCTATTGTTGTAATACTTTGTGCTCATCTTTTCTACAAGCGAAAGATTCTTTAATGAACTTCATAGACTAGTATCCAAACTTTGCATCCAAACTACTAAATAGGTATCTATAGATATTCAAAACTATTCATCATGTCATTGCACTACATGCATATGTTGAACATATTGTTCTATTTTAACTAAAGAATCCTTCATGTAATCACATACTTGTAACTGGTGAAACAAATGTAAATATTAAATTTCATTGTGACCTTTAAAAGATATATAAAAAAATTGAAGGTGTAATAAGAAACAATACTATCTTTATTTACTTGGGACTTCACCAATGCAATATTTTTTATTTCTTTCCCATTGTCCAGTTGATACTTTACATACTTGAAGCTATACATATCTATTATGATCCTCCCAAATTCATTCTCCTCGCTTTCATGAATTCATCGAAGCAATAAAAAAAATGCATTGCATATAGAGCATGTTCCATATATACAAGATTTCCCATAATATTTTTGTCTGTCTGGCCTTGGACACATGATGTTATGGATAAATTCCCTTGAAGAAATAGGTGGTAGTATGGATGAGCACTACTACACAACATGATGGATGTGTACATATGTGTCATAGAAATAATCTCTCTTTCTCTCTCTCTCTCTCTCTCTCTCTCTCTCTCTCTCACACACACACACACACACACACACATAGAGTAAGCCTCTTTGGGATTTTTCACATACACACTTTACACAGGGTCCCAAAGACCCTTCAATCTCCTTTACACAGTTGACAATTATCTTTACGCTATTTTGCTCATTAACAAGTTCAAAAAATATATTGATCAGTCTATTTAAAGCACTAAACAAAACCCAAGACCATTGATATTGTGTTCAAAACATGTCTCTAGGAGGGAAACCTTCATTTTTATATGAATCCTTTAAATATGACCATATCACACACTTGTGCCAAAAGTTCCTTTGCAACAATCTATTTCATGATTTGTAACCATATTTATGGACCATACCCCTTAAAAGTATATATTTATTAAAAACCTAAACCCTTATTATCGTTTTACCTCTAAAACATTTATCGAGGGGAAAAACCCTTCCTTAAAAATATATCCCCTCCCTTAAAATAACTATCTATTAAAAACGTAAAGCCTTATATGTTGCCTCTAAAAACATTTATTAAAGAAAAAAACTTTCCCGTAGACCAAAGCACTTGTGTCAAAAAATTTATCTTAAAAAACCCTTCTCTAGTTGGAGCAATTATGTTGCACATATATTAGTTTAAGAGTAACTCTTTTAAAATCCAAACCCTTGAATTTTCTCATGTGACCTTGTCATAAGGAGCATTACTACCCCTCTTATATATACCATTTCAATTACATGTATTAAAAGTCTTTTTGGAACAATTCTTTTAATAATTTGTAACTTTTTTAATGGTCCTTTAAAATAACAATTAAAAAAAATAACTCTTTACTTAAAAATTAAAAATTAAAAAAAATTGTAACCTTTTTAATGGCCTTTAGACTAACAATTGAAAAAAAAGATCCTCTCTCTCAAAAGTAACCCTTTACTTTAAAGAAATAAAAAAAATAAACATAAACTCTTATATTTGATCTCTAACATATATATTTAAAAAAAAACCTCTAAATACACCAAGACCTCTAAATACACCAAGACGGCTATGTTTTTTTAAAAAAGACCTGTAAATACACCAATACAGCTATGTTTTTTTTGAAAAAAAACATGTAAATACACCAAGACAGCTATGTTTTTTTGAAAAAAGGACCTCTAAATACACCAAGACAGCTATGTCCAAAATTCCCAATTCATTGGACATCTCTTTTCAGAGACCGAACCCTTGAATTTTCTCCTCGGGAAAGCATAGCTATCCCTCTTTTATATAACTTCTATGTCGGCCATGTGTCCCATAAACTTCGGTCTTGGTGGGCATACTTAACTTTGGTGTGTGTATATATATAACCTTCGTAAAACAATCCTGATCTATTTGGCAAGTAGCTCTCTGGTTTCCGTAACTTATTACGAAGTTTGCAGTACTAGTCCATTTGCAGTCGTCCAACCTGAATTATCATCTCGTCTTGTCTGTGGCCGCAGGTACTAATCGGGGGGTAAAATTCAAAAAAGCACAGAAAAATGGCCCGTGCCGAATTTGAAGATGATAACAATCAACTCATTGCGCAATACTTTGCAGCCGTTCCGCCATCGAATTGCAATGAAAGCACCCGTGAATCGGAGGATGAAAACAGACGTACTTTATCGATGAAAATTGTCGACTGGAGGATCCGCGTGAGAGGCAACTCGAGAGAAGTTAAAAGTAGTATCAGATCTGGCATTGAGAATTGCATGAGGCCTGTTGTTTGACAATTCATTTCAGGTGCCCGCGACCTTCTGCTGGCCAGCACAAAACTTTACTCAATGCTCTTAACCCAAAACTCAGAATCAGATCAGAATCAAATACTTCAAGATGTCTGTCGGACATTCTCATCACACAGATTATCTGAAAGTGTGGACAAGTCGTGGCAGAAGTCTCTAGACAAGCGCTGGTACAAGTCTCTGGAGAATGTGATGAATTTTACCCAGAGACTTGTACCAGCGCTCGTCTAGAGACTTGTGCCACGACTTGTCTACACTTTCAGATAATCTGTGTGATGAGAATGTCCGACAGACATCTTGTAGTATTTGATTCTGATCTGATTCTGAGTTTTGTGTTAAGAGCATTGAGTAAAATCCTGTGTTGGCCAGCAGAAGGTCGCGGCCACCTGAAATGAATTGCCAAACAACAGGCCTCATGCAATTCTCAATGCCAGAACTGATACTACTTTTAACTTATCTCGAGTTGCCTCTCACGCGGATCCTCCAGTCGACAATTTTCATCGATAAAGTACGTCTGTTTTCATCCTCCGATTCACGGGTGCTTTCATTGCAATTCAATGGCGGAACGGCTGCAAAGTATTGCGCAATGAGTTGATTGTTATCATCTTCAAACTCGGCACTGGCCATTTTTCTGCCCATTTTTGAATTTTACCCCTCGATTAGTACCTCCGGCCACAAACGAGACGAGATGATAATTCAGGTTGGACGACTGCAAATGGACTAGTACTATTTGAGCAGCCGGAAACCAGAGAGCTACTTGCCAAATAGATCAGGATTGTTTATGGGACACGTGGCCGACATAGAAGTTATATACAAGAGGGGTAGGTATGCTTCCCAAAGAGAAAATTCAAGAGTTCGGTCTCTAAAAGAGATCTGTCCAATGAATTGGGAATTTTGGCCATAGCTGTCTTGGTGTATTTAGAGGTCTGTTTTCAAAAAAAATGTCTGGGTTTATTTATAATTTTTTTTTTTATAATATGTATGTTAGAGATCAAATATATAAGAGTTTTTTTTTTTTTTTTTTTTTTTAATTCTAATTTTAATTTTTTTAAGTAAAGAGTTACTTTCAAGAGAGGTAAAAAAAAAAAAAAAAATTAAATTGTTATTTTTAAAGGTATATACCATTAAAAAAGTTACAAATTATTAAAGGAATTGTTCCAAAAAGACTTGTAATTGAAATGGTATATATAAGAGGGGTAAAAGACTTGTAATTGAAATGCTATATATAAGAGGGGTAGTTATGCTCCTTCAAGGGTTTGGCTTTTAAAAGAGTTACTCTTAAACTATGTGTGCAAAATAATTGAGCCTAACTAGAGAAGGGTTTTTTAAGATAAAATTTTTGACACAAGTGCTTTGGTCTATGGGAAAGTTTTTTTCCTTAATAAATGTTTTAGAGGCAAAATATAAAGGTTTAGGTTTTTAATAAAGAGTAATTTTAAGGGAGGGGAGATATTTTTAAGAGAGGGCTTCTTCCCTCGATAAATGTTTGAGAGGTAAACGATAATAAGGGTTTAGGTTTTTAATAAATATTTACTTTTAAGGGGTATGGTCCATATATATGGTTACAAATCATGAAATAGATTGTTGCAAAGGAACTTTTGGCACAAGCGTGTGATATGGTCATATTTAAAGGATTCATATAAAAATGAAGGTTTCCCTCCTAGAGACATGTTTTGAACACAATATCAATGGTCTTGGGTTTTGTTTAGTGCTTTAAATAGACTGATCAATATATTTTTTGAACTTGTTAATGAGCAAAATAGCGTAAAGATAATTGTCAACTGTGTAAAGGAGATTGAAGGGTCTTTGGGACCTTGTGTAAAGTGTGTATGTGAAAAATCCCAAAGAGGCATACTCTATGTGTGTGAGAGAGAGAGAGAGAAAGAAAGAGAGAGATTATTTCTATGACACATATGTACACATCCATCATGTTGTGTAGGAGTGCTCATCCATACTACCACCTATTTCTTCAAGGGAATTTATCCATAACATCATGTGTCCAAGGCCAGACAGACAAAAATATTATGGGAAATCTTGTATATATGGAACATGCTCTATATGCAATGCATTTTTTTTATTGCTTCGATGAATTCATGAAAGCGAGGAGAATGGATTTGGGAGGATCATAGTAGATATGTATAGCTTCATGTATGTAATGTATCAATTGGATTATTTGCATGTGCTGTGAATAGTTAGACTGCGACCAACTTTTCTTATGCAACCTATTATATCAATAATCTTTATGCAACATGATCATATTCAACTGATGCTATGTGACTGATATACATTTATTCATTCATAACCAAATCTACAACAAACCATTCAATACAAAAATTACATTGATAACTCAAACACATGCATCATTCACACATATACACAAGATATAATGTGGGAACCCATTCGGGAAAACACCACAAAGGTGCTCTTCATCTGGCTTAAGGAAACATATGCACCTTTTGTCTGCGTACTAAGCTGTAGACTTTGTTCTGGATCTTCTTCTCTATCTTTATAGACTCTTCCCTCTTATCAAGCTCCTTTATCCTCTCTCTACTCTTTTCCTAATTAGATATACTAATGATCCGCACACAACCTGGATCATCTCAACCCTTCCTACTCTTATGCTTACTAAGTTGCAGATCCTTCAACTCGTATGAACTCATTAATACTAACAGAAAACTATACAAAGCTATTGACAGTGAAGCTCACAGTAGTGAATCTAATTGTAGGGAAGCTAACCCACATATAACTTGGTTTCCTTATTTTATAGCCTTATTATAGACTCGATACCAACTCATTACAAACTCAATAGAGACTCATTACAGACTTGTTACCTATCAATTTCTTAGACGACTTCCTCTTTCATCCAACATGTTGTATTTCTTATTCTAGTAACACCTAACATGAGGCATTAACAACCTTACTTACATAGATTCCTTCACACGTGTGGTTTCCAACGACACTCATCGAACTCATACCCACGATCTTTAAGGCTTGTCGCTTTCCAAGCATTACGCCTTACTGTCATTTTCTAATCGTTATGATACTTGCATGCCTTCTGCTGCTGATATTCTGTCGTACCTTCCCTTGTCGCACTCCTTCCTTCTGTCGTGAATTCCTCTTCAGGTGAAGCTTCCTCTTATGGGGTCTCTTCCTCGTCTTCTTCTTTCCTTTCACTGCCTCTATCGTAGCTTCTTCTTCTCTTTCTTTTCTGTCGCAACTTCTTCTCTTCTCCTTTAGCTCTTATCCATACTTGGGAAAATTTTTGATTGAATTCTACCTTATTGTCCCTAGGACCAACAGGCCCCCAACACTCACCTGTAGCCCGTCCCAAGCCACTCAAAGATATTCCTCCATGTTTGTTCTTGCATTGATTTTTCTTTGAAAATCCTCCACGATTTTCACCACTCTTTCTGCTTCTATGTGCATTTCTTCTTCTTTCTTCTATAATTGCTCCACCAAGTCAGAACTAACTTGTTCCGGTATGACTCTTCTCCATTGATTCCCCTATGTCTTGCAACTTTTGATGTACAAGCTGAATGATACCTGTAACTTTTTCTACTTCAGCCAGCAACTCTTCCACCTTTTCTTCATGATGATGTTGTTGTGTGCACAACACTGTCATTTGTTGTTGTAATTTCTTCATTTGGGTTTCCTTAGCCATTTTATGTACTAAGGGTATTTGCTTCATATCATTCCTTATCTACATAATGTTTGCTTCAAATGCAATTAGCTCATTTGCAATATTTTGTGATTTCTCATCATCCATTAGGGCTTTCCAAGTTTGGGAGACTTGGTCGACAACTTTAGCACATATTTCTTATGCTTCTACTATCTTCTTCGTAGCTTCAATTACTGCTTCTCTTCTTTTCTCCAACACTTCTCGAGGTGCGCTTGGTCTTATCTTCTCTTCCAATTAGGTAACCTTCTTCCTAATATCATTCACTATCTCACCAAGTTGAGTGACTTTGGTGTCTGGTTCCATTTCCTTTGTTATTCCCATTGCTGCAAAGTTCTTACAGGTCAGAGCTACTGCGTTGTCAATTTTATGACAGTTTCCTTCCTATTCTTTTGTCTTTTGTTCAATTTTTGGTATTACTAGTTTCATTTTCTGGATATTTTTATATGTAGCCTTCACTTGCTTTGCCAAGGTACGCTCACATAGTTCTATTTATGCATTTACAACACTCTGTATTGCATATACCTCAGTTATTTTCATGGCCGAGAAATCTATAGTTATCTGGTCGATATCCCTGAAAACATCATTAAACTCCGAAGTGCCTAAGTCAACAACTCCTCGAGACACTTCCACCATTATTGGGGGGGCTAGAACATGTATTGCAGTTTTTTCAATTTTTGAGGTTTCTGATGGGTCTTGTGACTCCATGGTTGGGACTGGACAGTCAACGACAATTTTAATGTCTTCAACTGCTTTACAAAAGACTTTGAGTAGACTAGTAATCGTACCTGAAAGTTCTTCTTGTCTCTCTTCTATGGATTTGGATTTGGTCTGCGCTGCTTTTGTAATTGTCTCAGCCATGATTTGCACATCTTCAATGTCCAAGCTGAGGGTATTTGCATTTATTTCAGCCTTCATATTCTTTTTCTTTCTTTTGGATTGTACTTGTTATTTCTGAGGCTATCCCCCTTCATTTTATGTTTATGTCTATGCCGGTATCGAGAGGGAATGACTCTCTGCAGAGTCCACATCCTTTGGTGAATTTTATTCTTCCTTCCCCTCATTTGGGTTATGTTCTTGTAATTGTTCTTCCTCTTGGCGAATTTGATCTTTGGGTATTGGAACATGCCATTCCTTCAGCTAATCATTAACAATTTCTTCAACTTCCTCCTTTGTTATGATGAATTTAGTTGTAAAACTTTGATGTTGTTGTTGTAATACCTGATTACGAAACATTACTTTCAATGGAAACCTGGAAAAAAGGAAATTTGACCTCTATAAATAAATATTAGAGGTATCTAGACAAATTTTAAGAACAATATGTTGTAAAAAGATGAAACGTAGATAATCACATTAGCTTTGAGAAAATATAACTTTTGTTATGATCAATTACTAAAAATCCAAGAAAATGTCGTTCTCTGAAGATTGGTACGATCTTTCTTTTCTAAATCTAATGCATATGATTACGTTAGGACTCATGTTTGGTATGTAAATGCTAATGTTTTTTGAAAAACAATTACATAGTTGTAGTTAATAGGTGGTTCTTGTGTAGTACTTTTTTTCTATAATTTTTAATTATATATATATATAATTACAAAAGTTAGTGAAGCCCCAAAATGAAAAGGTTGAGTGTTAGGCCCCACTATGAGTGTCTTGACACTAGCATAGATCCAAATCCTAGGCTCTATAAAGCGCCAAGAGGGATCAAATCTTTCAAGGTGCAAACCTCTTCTTAAGTATTGCACTCAAGGAGCTATGAGCTTTGGTGTGTCCTATATATAGCCATTGATTTGATTCAAACCAAAAGACACATCTTTTTTATTTAAGGTCAACATATAATATTTTTATTATTAATATTTAATATTATTTATGCCTGACATATAATATGTTTTATTATTTTTTATTTTGGTAGGAACGAACTTTACAACATCTCCCCCATACATGGTTTTAAAACCATGTGCAATGCCCTCCTAAAACTATGGATTGTTTAGGAGGCCTTGCACATGGTCCTAAAACCATTTGCAAGGCCCTCCTAAACAATGTACAATAAAAACATGGGTTTTCTAGGAGGACTTGCACATGGTTTTAAAACCATTTTCAAGGCCCTCCTAAACCATTTACAATAAAACCATGGGTTGTTGAGGAGGCCTTGCACATGGTTTTAAAACCATGTGCAAGGCCAACATTTTTTGCAGATAATTCAATTTTTTATTTTTTTATTATTTTATTAGGTAGGAACATTTCAACATCTCCCCCATATTGTGTTGTTTTTTCGACGGACATTTTTTTTGTGAATAATTGAATTTTTTAATTTTCATTGTTTTGTTAGGTAGGAACATTACAACATCTACCCCATATTAGGTTTTTTTGTGGCTGACATTTATTTTGGCAGATAATTAAAATTTTTATTACTTATTATTTTTTTAGTAACAAACATAATATCGACAAACGTTACAAGATCTCCTTCATACTGGGCTGTAGAGTGCCTCTCAGTGCAACAATCAATGGACTTTTTTGGTAGTGTGTAGGTGGGTGAAAAAATGAAGTTGGGAAACACTTTTTGCTTGTTTTTTATGAAGAAAAATGTAAAATCTTATGTTTTTTCAACTTGAACCCCTCTAAACTCATATTTTCTTTGAGAATTTGATGCGACCATGACTTGGGAGGTTGCAGAACATAATGCACAACAAACACAATAGGCTCACTCACATGCCACAATCATATATGTTTCCAAGAATAATGGCCTTCTATTAAATTAGGAAATAAAATACAATGTTTGTTTACAATGTAGATCTAGTGCTCTATTACAATTATTTATCAGATAGTTGTTTCTCTCTTCTATGCTTAGGGACTTCAACATAATAACATTAGCTTCTTTTGGATTCAACAACCTTCTCTTGGTTTTGAATTGGTATTTAAAGGTGTCTGTAGGCTTGAACCTCGCTTAATCATTGCTCTAGAAGATTCTCTTGTTACTACATATAACTCACCTTCATTAAATACACATCTTCCTCCTCTCAACATATATTTCCATCTGGTATTCTACAACAACCTCCATAACAACACAATAACTACTCCAACTACCTCCAAGATGTGTGTCTTTTTCTCTATTTGGATCACCAACCACCTTTCCATCGTCTTTAGGTCAAATTTTCACTTCCTCTAACTCTTTGGTCAGCACATCCTTGACCCAAACAATTTCCTGACTGTATCCATGTCCTTGACCACGTCTAATCAATATCTCCATGACTACTACTCTTTCGTCTACTTTTGAGCTATGAATATCCACCTTCACTTATTTGGAGGTTGTCGACCACCCTCTAGACGAATTTAGTCATTTCACTTGAAACTGGTCATCTTCGACTTATATTCCCCTACAACTAGTCTTCTTGGGCCTAGATGCCCCTACATGAACCTCCCCAAGTTGATGATAATTGTGTTTTTGGTTTTGTAATTCCTTGATTTTCTTGTCTGAAATCCATGTCCCTTTGTCCAAGCATATGTCCTTCCACAAAAAATAATATTATTTCTTCTCCTGTATCCTTGTCTTTTATAATTCTTGCTCAATGAGTACCTCTACGACCTCTTCCATCGACCATACTAGTACATGGTCACTCCATTTTGTGGTCATAGTTCTCCCACTTTTAGACCCTTATTCACATCTGTATAAGTCAGAAACATTAAATGTTAGTGATATATCCATCCCTTTTGGAAACTCCAAGGCATAAGCATTGTTTGGAATTTTCTTCAAAATCTTGCATTGACCAATATTCTTAAAATTCAACTTGTTATACGTCCCTCTAGGGAATCTCTCCTTACTCAAGTGCATGTACACTAAGTCTCCAACAAATTAATGTAATCATTTCCTCCGGTCATCCCTTAAATTATAAGCCACATTGTTTTTCTCCAATTCACGCCTCACCTTCTTGTGTACTTCCTTCATATGGCCGAGAAATGACTCTGTGTCTACAATATTTTATAATCTCTTTGAAAACTACACTAAGTCTACTAATCCATGCAGACTTCTCCCTTGCACAATCTAGAATAGAAGCATTCCCATCGAACTGTTCACTAAGTTGTTATACTTGAATTCCATCTACTCCAACACATTCTCCCATGCCTTCCATGCCCCCAAAAAAAATCTCATTGATTTCATAGTTGGCCTTTATCAACTCTAACCTTTTCGACTAAACAGTTGTCATAACCAATAATGTGACTCTTTGACTTAACAGATAGATTGATTTGTTGTCTAGTTTCTCACTGAAGAATGAATTTGGTCGGCCTTCCTGCTCAACATTGGTATAATTTTTAGTCAAATTGCATCATAGTAAACTTGCAATACTTTATCAAAATATCATAGAGCTAAAACTGGTCTCTCTATCACCTTTTGCCTCAACTCCTCAAAATATCCTCAAGTGTCCTTCGTCCACTTGAACTCACCTTCTTCATGCACATCATCAATGGTGCACATATTAGACTAAAATCTCTATTGAACTTATAGTAAAAAATATAAAGTCCATGAAACCTCCTTACTTCCATGGAACTTGTTAGCTCAGGCCACTCCAAAAACACTTTGACATTCTATGGGTCCATCTTCAGTCCCTGGATTGATATTATGAACCCCAAGTATACCAATTTATCCTACATGAAGGAAAATTTTTGCAAATTCACCAATGGATTTTCTTTACTCAACCTTTGGAACAATTTTTGTAAATGAGCCAAGTGTTCTTCCTTCAACCTGCTAAATATCATAATGCCGTCAAGGTATACAACAACAAAATTCCCCAGAAGTGTGTTCAATACCTTGGCTCATTAGTATAATGAACATGCTTGACACATTGGTAAGTTCAAATGGTATAATTAGCCACTCATACAACCCTTAATCTTGAAGGTTGTATTCCACTCATCACCTGAATCTCTGATCCTAATATGACGATATCCACTCTTCAAGTTTATCTTGGTGAAGTATGTCGCTCCACTCAAGTAGTCAATCAGGTCATCCATTCTAGGTAATGGAAACCTTTATTTGATAATGATCATTTTTATGGCCCTTGAATTGGTGCACATACTTCTTGGCACAAACCCAAACCAACCCAGGTTCATACTACAACACACCAACAAAGTCCTGAGGTACTGTCTCAACATGATTTTAACCCTAAAGGAAACACCTGCAAGGAATATAAGGTCTTAAACAAGATACCTATGGGAGCTACAGGAACCATGTTTTCATGATGACGAATGGGATCTTCATCATACTAAACACTGACAAAATGGACTATGACAGATGAGGAACTGGGACCATTTCCTAGAGATCATTTAAAAGATAACCCGCATTCATATCATTAATTCTACCATGCTGATTCATACATTTATACAGAAATATTCATTCATGCATGCCAAAATAATAGTAAACATCACACAAATACATCATACACAGTTGACACAAGGATTTTGAAGTGGAAATCCAATCGAGAGAAAGACACAAAAGCGCTCATTTATAAAAAGAGTTGGTTCTAAAATGATTCTAGTCTACACAGACAACCTATATACATTTCCCAATACTCCATTAGATCATATGTGTGCACACAACCTACATATCGACTCCATACATGCAAATCTTCGACAAAATAGATACGTAGTATTCGATAGATACAACCACTTATCTTTTCTTACAGACTTTTTTTCCTTCTTAGCTAAATCCAGAAATCCCAATCCCTTGAAAATATATAGGCTCTACTAGCCTATTTACATCTCGTGCTCTACTAGACTATTTACATCCAGTGCCCACTACCCATTAAGTGGACAAAAAATATAACTTATAGCCAACCAAAATTTCAATTGGAAATCATCAAAATTGTTATTGTCCCTAAATTTTCCCCAAAATTTTGGAGCTGACCGCTTCCTTGACCACTCCGTCACAACCCTGTCCACACTTTAACCAATGTTCAAAAATTGGTACCAAAATTATCCAAAACTTACCTAGGTCCAAAAGCCCCCAAACACTCACATATGTCTTGTACCGATCAACTTCATACGAAAAGCTCTATTATAGTCAACTTGGGCCAAAATTCCTAGAATACTTTCTTGAAATCCTCAACCCATCGCTGAACATCTACTTTGGCTTTGGAGACGTCTTCGAAATCTTCATATATGATGTGTTATGAAGTGTACACCATAGTAATGTCTAAATATTGCTTTACTTCTACATGGACTAGACCAATGGTTTCAGGCACCTTCTCTGCATTTCCTTGAAGCTCAACAACATGATCTGTTTAGATTTGTTTTATGTCCAAAGTTTATTAACCTACTGCTGTAATAATTTGTGCTCAATAGCCTTGATCATATTTTCTACCAATGAAAGGTTCTTTAAAGAACTTCATAGACTATCCAAACTGCGCTCCTCTACACTAAGTTTATCTGTGATATCCTACAACTCAGCATCATCCAATAGGCCTCCCCATACCTAGGATACCTCCTCATATTCCTTATCATAATAGGTTTTGTCCTACTGAATATTTTGGACATCCTTTGCAACTTGTACTTTATGAGGTGTACTAAGAACAAGCTTAGCTTCCAAGTCCGTAATATTTTGTTGGAAGTCATTGAGGAATTCCCCTACCTTTGTAATATCATGATAGGAAGCATAAATTTCTTGCTCCAGTCGCTATCTATCCTATCACATTTGTTATGTTTGCTTCTCCTGATCTACTACCTTTGTTTCCAGGGTAGTCACTTTGTTCTTTGACTGCTTTAAATGATCCTAGATTAAGTGCTCACATGCCTTGATGTCCTCAACTTACTTCTATTGAATGTTATGCAATATAAACATAGGTAGCATAGACATGTCCAAATCGACATAGGAAATATCCTGAATAGCATCATTCATATCTACATTGTCCATATTGAGTGATTTGGGCACTACCTAAAATTCACATTCCTACCTTAATGTTGTTGTCTCAGTTGATCGATCATCAGAAGGTCCTCTTCTTTTGACATCAACTCCTTCCTACTCACTACAACCCATACTTCTTTCACAACCTTACAAAGGACCTGAAGTAGGTTGGATAATTCCTTGAAAATATCAGTGTTCCGCTCATCAGCTTTCTGTCGATCCTCTTTTGCGACTTCAACCATCCTATCCGCCAGGAGGTTGTAGTTATCATCTGTCAATTCACCATGAGTAGTATCTTTAACAACTTTATGTTTTTTGTGTATTGATTTCTTTTACAACTCCAGAGCTTTGCATTTATCCCAAAATAGGGATCTATCAGAGTAGCACTCGATTCGTGGTCACTATCATGGTGGGAGATAAGAGGGTTTTCTTCATCTTGTTGACCACCCTGCTGATTTCAAGAAGTTCCCTCATGCCAGAGTTCAATATAGATAGATATCTAGTCATATGCAACATGATACTTCCATTCTTTTTTCCATTCCCAAACAATGTTATCAATTTATTCCTCTGTCAGGTGGAAATAAGTGGTTAACTATTGATTTTGGGGGTCTTGTCATGGCTGAATGTACATGTACTGGGACCTTGCAGTAAACTTCATAATATTCTAGTAGCGTTGCATAGTAGTAGCTTCAATCCTTGAAATCCTCTCAATGTGATTCCTTAACCCTTTGGTATGCATGTAGAATTCAACATTATTATCCATCTATCTCCGGTGATTGTCATCGAACACCAAGTTATGGTATCAGGCCCCTTGATAAGGGGCATTAACATTCATCCCCTGATATTTTGGTGGTTTTCCCTATGAACCAAAATAAATTAGAATAAGCAACCACAAGTAAGTAAATGGGTTACCTTTCTCCTATGCATCAACGCCATTGGCTAATAACTCATTCAACATGAACATCACCCAATTCATTTGAATGCCCACATCGCATTGTTCTTCCACAACAATTATACCAACATTGCATTGATTTGGTCACATCTTCCTTAGAAATTTTCTTGACAATACTTTTGACATGGAACTTACATATTGGTCATCAATAGAGGTTATGTCGAAACCCGTCTTGTCCCTTGTAATATTGTAATTCTACTTCATCCCGGTAGCGATATGCCTATCCTATTCCTTTCCAGTAAAGAACAACAATGGATCAACCCATGACCTGGGTAAACTTATAATACCAGTGACTAAATCCACATCAACAAAAAAAAGGATGTTCAAATAGAGACATCCACCATGGAAACAAACCACCAATTGTTTACACAAGTGTTGACTTTTGTGGTATGTCCAAAATGGAGAATATGCATCAACAACAGAATACTCGATCTCTGCAAACCACAATCCCAATCCATTGGTATTAACTCAATTGGTCCACCTTTCCCCATTTACAGAGAGGTCATGTATGGATCGGTATAAGATTCTTTGAACTTCCTCAAATCATGGTCAGAGAATGACAATTTCTTCAAATTAGTCATAATGTCTCCCATCATGTAAACACCCTTTGGGGTAACTGGCTTCACCAATGGATCCTTGGAATTCTTCTTGATCGATACATGTGGAGCATCATCTTTCCAAGGAGGGATGTACCCCGACAATTCCATCATAGAGCTCGACCCTGAAGCTTCAATGTCATGGGTATCCTTGGATCTTGTTTCTGGGTTGGCTACTCAGCCCCTAGTTTGGTTCGTCTTTGGTGAATTGACAGGAATAGGCATTGAAACAACTTTGGTATGTTCTTCAATGATTGAAATGGAGGGCGGGCTCTCAATATAATATCCCTAAGAAATACTAGTACTGGATACATTAATGTCCATAGATGAAAATTGTAATTTCACAGTGTTCAACTCCATCAAATGTTACAGCTCTAGCTTGCTCAATACACTTTGAACATTTGACACAATGAGTTTGGATGGCTTCCCAACTTCCCTTTTTGAATTTACTGGTGCATGCTTCTATTATGCATGATCATGTGGTTAGTTAATCTGACTAGATCTTGTAATGATTATTCACACGCTTGAATCATTTCTTAGTTATTTATGACAAGTTTACACTATCATCGCCACTACGTCCACCATAAAAGTTGTTATTTAATGAGCATTAATTACGGATTTGAAAGGCCATATTTATTGAAAGTGCCACCTATGACACAAGAGTAACTACGATAGATGAAGGACCAGACTCTGACACTGTACAAGTACATCAACCAACTATATACACTATGTGACACAAGACACTTTGACTAAACTAAATAACTTCGACATAACCTTTTTTTTCTATATACAAACACGGTCAAGGGAATGTGGCTATCCTTATAAGGTTTTAGTGTGTGTCGAGCAGAGACCATTTTTTCCTTGAGGATGAATCCATGAAAGTGGGTAACACTTTTTGGCCAAATTTGGCAATGAAAACCTGATTTTTTACTCATGTGCTAGATAGAAGCCCTCGAAAAGCATATATGCCATCTGAATTTTGACTTGTAGTTAAAAAACAAATTGTAGAATATTATGTTGGCTTCCCAATGATATTTAAAAAAAAATATTGCGATGCCATTTAATGTGTAAAAATTTGCATTTAATGAACTGTGTCACCTTAAAAATTTGAAGAAGTTAATAAGTGGCTTGTGTCCAACCCCAATAATTCAATCTTACATTAATAATTTAAATATAAATATAAATATATAACTGTGGTCTGCATATTTTTTTGTTAATTTATTTGGCAATATACAATTATTTATTATTTTTCGAAAGCAACCACATCTGATTTCAACATCATTTTATACACGTGTCTTCATCCCAACTTTTTTTTCACTGTTTTCAAAATTTGAAAAACCAAAGATACCCTTTTGAAGAGGACGCGTCGATGTGTGGGTTGTGCATTTTTACGAAATTTTTGGATGTCTATTTTTTACCCTGCAGATTTTTCTTTGAGCTGCTTCAAAGTTGTTGTTAGGTTTTCTAAGTGTAAGTTTTAGAACTAATTAAAACAAAAAACCCATATGAATTCCAAAATGCATGCATGATACCTCAATGGATAGAGGATTCGGTGGTGATTCTATCGGTATTAACTCCACTCAGTTGTGTGCCATAAATGGCAGGGTTTACACCCCTAGAAGACAAAGAGAAACATTGATTTTCCTATATGAGGGATAATTCTCTATTTTTCCAGCCCTCGATCGAGGTCGAGAGCTCGATCGAGCTATTTAAATACCTCATTCGAGCTCTTAACAAAACCTCGATCAAGGGTTTACTAAACCTTCACTCGAGGGTTTGTGAAACCCTCGATCGAGGTCCTAATAAACCCTCAATCAAGGTTCTGGGACGTAAAGAATTTCAACATTATTTGATTTGGATTTAGCCAACTCTGCGAATAATAAATCTCTTAGAAAATTAAACCAAAAAAAAACCATGACATTGCCAGACTGCCGTCATTTTACAAACTGCCATGGGGCCAAGGGTTTGAGAAATTGATTGTTAAAAGTTTTTTAATGTTCATTAAACTAATTCAAAACACAAAATAGGACTATAATGGAGCACTACTGGGGGCAGTGGGTTTCCCCTAGATTTTATGTTAAATATTAGTTGTGGAGTAATTGGTGTTATAGATGTGAATGATTGCAGTCATAGATGTGATTAATCACATCTATAACCCAATTACTCTACGAACCATATTTAGTAGACGAAGTGAATAACATTACATGTTTGTTGCCTATTTATAGGCGGTTAAAGATGCTCGATCGAGGTCTTCTTTAACCCTCGATCGAGGTCTTGAACCGTTGACCAAGGGTTTATCAGAAACTCGATTGAGTGTTTAATAAAAGATCGATCGAGGGTCCAATAAACCCTTGATCGAGCTGTTAAGACCTCGATTGAGGTACGTTTTTTTGTTTTTGCCGAATTCATCTTGCCAAAAATTGTAACCCACCTCTGTGGATGAACCCTTGAGTGTGTCGAGGCTCATCTGGCATTCTTCATTCAACTTGAACTTTACATCCTTCTTTAATAACTTTTCCATTGGGTTTGTGATTTCTACATAACCTTGAATACAAACTTGCAATAATACCTAATATGTCCCAGTGTAGTTCTCAGCTGCTTGATAGATGTATGTGGTGGCAAGCTGATACCGATCTTCATTGGAACCATCAATATTCCTTCCTTGCAAACAACATGGCCCAACAAAATTCCAAAAGGTTCACAAAATATGCAGTTTTTCAAGTTTAAATAAATTTGAAATTATCTGCAACGCTTTAACATCATTTAAAGACTCTCAATATGATCCTTAATAAGTCCATAGACTGTCTAATCGTCGAAATAAACTTCTATAAATTTGTGAATAAATTATTTCAATGCAGTAACCACTATCCTAGAAAAATAGGAGTAATATTCTTAATTTTGAAAGGAATTATCGTGTACTTAAAAGGTGTGGGGAAAGGGTCATGTAGGCATGTGTCATTCAAAATCCGCAGGTCAACACAAATACAAACTTCCCCAGTTTTCTTATCCTGAACGACCATAAGACTAATCCATTTTGATTCTTCAGCAGGTTCAATAATTTTGGCATCCAACATCCTCTCAAGCTCCACTTTTCTTTTTCTTTATACCTCATATTCCATCAATAAGGTCTCTGCTTCACTAGGTTAGCATCGGGTTTTAATGGAATATTTATCTCTCCCAAATATACTACAATTGTGCTACAATTCCATTTATCTTAGAGAATTTCATCAGGGACATATCTTGAAACTCATGGAATAAGTTAGTAACTATTGCAACAGTCTCATCATCCCAATAATCTCCAATATTTGTAAAGTTCATATTTTCAGGGGAATTGATATTTACCTTTTTAATTTTCAGCGACTTCAAGAACTTGTCAGAGGAGATACATGGTCACTCCTGTGCTCGACTAACTTCAAATTCTAGGATGTGAAGGTCACATGGATCATCATTCTTAGGTTCTCCTGAAATATTATAACACCCCATTAAATTTTTTATTGTCGTAGTCCACTTCGGCAGACTCGACGTAGATACATAAATTTATTCGAAACTCTTGACCTTGAGCACTTCAAGAGACGTGTCTATCGATGGGTTCTCATCAACATAGCCAAAAGTGTGCTTAAAGCTATTAGAAAGATCATCCCAGTTAGCACTTCCCTGCTGTAGTTCCAACGACGTGTACCAATTCTTGGGTATCACATCCAATGTATGGATAACCATATGGACCCACTGTTGTTTAGGAGTAGTCTTCTAGGTTACAGTGCGTGCATTGATATAGTCGACATGGAATCCCAACCTAGTGTACTTCTCTCAACTATAAGGAACTCTATCACTAAATCAGATCTCTAATAAGCTTCGACACTGTAGCCAAACTAAAATATATTCTTTATGCATAACCCACCATCTTGTCGGTGTAGCCTTTAGAGCCACATCTAAAGTGAGTAGTCATTGCTATTCTGGTAACTTTACTTCAATTACAAGAAGAAATGCATCTTGGTTAGGTAACCCTTCATAAGTAGGAAAATCACATACCTTAGCGTCAACCCATCTTCAAGACTTTGCAATTCGAACACATTTTTTCATGGATATTTCATGTATCTGGTCCTGTCAGTTTTACAGTGCTTCCCCTGAATCATACGAGCATGAGTTAACAGTTCACCGACTTAACTTACAATCATCTGTCACGTTGACATAATCATCTAGTGTAGACGATATGTTGTATATATTATCCAAATCCCCTTCATGATACTAACCTAGAACAGATTCTACATATCGTCGTCCTTCTCGTGGATCCAATGGAGCAACTACCCGCATCTATGAGTCTTCAAATTATAGAATCATATTTTTGAGGTTTATGATCATTTGATTTTCAAAGGCCTAGTCGATGGACAATAGTGTTGAGTACTAATCGGTGTCATCGACAAATTCGATTACCTCAAAGTATGCATAAGTGCAGAGTCCTTCCACTTCGACAGGGACTCTCCGGAGATGACCAATGGGTAAACGTTTAATTGATTTTCCAATGGAAACTGAACATGAGACCACACTAGCTTGGACCTGCCCGTACTCTCCCAGGTTTTCTTATTCAAAATGTTGACATTTGAACCCAAATCTAATATAATGAAGTACATATCGTAATCTCCAATTTGAGCATTCATCCGCAGTTTTCCACCAATATTTTTCCTCTTATGTATATGATTGACATTCTTTTCCTCTCGAGGATCTTCTTTAGGTTCATCTATCAAAGTAGTTACTTCTTCCAAAGCATATTCATTTTTAATAAGGGATAATCAACTTTTCAAGAAGTCTTTCAGAGCACTTATCTATCCGTTCGACTTCTCTGGAACATATCGATCGAACCTCGGTGGCATGTCATATATTGTCCTTCATCAAATACCAGTGGAACATTCAAAGTTGAAGCACCATCCTTTTGTATGTCAAAAGACACCTGTATCTATGCTATTGGTAAAATTTGTATGTCGTAGGAAGGACCCCCTTTATCTTCTCCTGTCGTAACTCCTCCCTTGGTGACAACTACGATAGTCGGTGACTTTTCTCTAGGTTTGGTCGTAATATTTTGAACATTCTGAATTGTATTATGGAGTTGATTTTGATTTTTCTTTACTTCCCATTTCATGATGAGCTGTGAAAAATATTCAATTGTATGATTGAACACTTTGCAATAAGAACATGTTGTTGTTGGATTCATGAAATATCTAGCATAGTTTCCTGGATGGACACAATTATAACAAACTATTTACGGGCCATGCCCCTTAAAAGTATATATTTATTAAAAACCTAAACCCTTATTATCGTTTACCTCTAAAACATTTATCGAGGGGAGAAGCCCTCCCTTAAAAATATCTCTCCTCCCTTAAAATAAATCTCTTTTAAAAACTTAAACCCTTATATGTTGCCTCTAAAAGCATTTATTAAGGGAAAAAAACTTTCCCATAAACCAAAGCATTTGTGTCAAAATTTTTATCTAAACCATTTTCTAGTTAGGCTCAATTTTTTTACACTTACATTTTAAGAATAACTATTTTAGAAGCCAAACCCTTGAATTTTCTCCTCTAACCTTGTCATACAGAACATACCTACCCCTCTTATATAGTATCATTTCAATTACATATATTAAAAATCTCTTTACAACAATTCCTTTAATTATTTGCAACCCTTTGCATGGTCTATATCCTTTAAGAATAACAATTTACAAACAAACAAACAAAAAAACCAAATTCATACCTCCCTTGGGGAAAAATAAAAATAAAACATATACCCTTATATTTGATTTTTAACCTATGTTTTTTTGAAAAAAAACCTATTAATACACCAAGACAGCTATGTCCAAAATTCCCAATTCGGTTTCTCACCCTTGAATTTTCTCTTCTATGTAGGCACGATAAACTTGTGTCTTGGTGAGCATACTTACCTTTGGTGTATATAACCTCTAAGTCAGACACGTGTCCCATAAACTTGGTTTTGGGGAGCGTACTACCCTTGGTGCATATATATATATAACCTTGGTAAAACAATCATGATCTATTTGGCAAGTAGCTCTCTGGTTTCAGTAACTTATCGGCTGCTCAAATATTACGACGTCCAACCTGAATTATCATCTCGTCTGTGGCAGCAGGTACTAATCGCGGGGTAAAATTCAAAAAAGCGCAGAAAAATGGCCAGTTCCGAGTTTGAAGACGATAACAATAAACTCGTTGCGCAATACTTTGCAGCAGTTTCGCCATCGAATTTCAATGAAAGCACCCGTGAATCGGAGGATGAAAACAGACGTACTTTATCGATAAAAATTGTCGACTGGAGGATCCGCGTGAGAAGCAACCAGAGAGAAGTTAAAAGTAGTATCAGATCTGGCATTGAGAATTGTATGAGGCCTGTTGTTTGGCAATTCATTTCAGGTGGCCGCGAGCTTCTGCTGGCCAAGACAGGAATTTACTCAATGCTCTTAACCCAAAGCTCAGAATCAGAGAATCAAATACTTCAAGATGTCGATCGGACATTCTCATCACACAGATTATCTGAAAGTGTAGACAAGTCGTGGCACAAGTCTCTAGACGAGCGCTGGTACATGTCTCTGGAGAATGTGTTGAAGGCGTATTCGGTTTACGACAGAGAGGTCGGGTATACGCAGGGGATGAAATTGATAGCGGACATGCTTCTGCTTTACATGAATGAGGAGGAAGACTTTTGGGTTATGGTGGCATTGCTCAAACGCATGGAAATTCAAGGTATGTATATGCAAGGCCTGCCTCTACTTCAGCAATACTATTTTCAGTTCGAAGTGCTTCTGAAGGAGCAGCTGCCCAAACTGGCTAAGCATTTTGAGAAACAGAATGTCACGCCAGAGATGTATGCAACCAGCTGGTTCATAACTGTTTTCTCTCGAGATTTGCCGTTGAAATTAGTTGTTCGGATCTGGGACATTTTTCTATACGAGGGGATGGAGACTGTTTTCAGGGTGGGTCTGTCTCTGCACAAATACTTTCAGGATCATTTGTTAGAATTGCCCTTCGAGGATCTCTTACCATTTCTGCAAGGGTTGCGAAAATTAGAGGCTTTCGATGAGAACAGACTGATTGCATTGGCCTGTTCATTCAAGTTTAAAAAGAGGCTACATGAAATCGAGTCAGATTATTCGGTAATGAATGATAAAACAGTGTCTTCGACTGATGGATGGACCCTCACTAATGTCAATAAGAAAATCGCTCGGATCTGGAATGAGGGGATGAAGGCTGTTTGTAGAGTGGGTCAGTCTCTGCTCAAATAATTTTAGGATCGTTTCTTAAAATAGCTCTTCTAAGATCTCTTACCAATTGTGCTAGGGCTACCAGCTCAGGCTTTGTATGAGAACAGACTTATTGCATTGGTCTGTTCATTGAAGTTTAAAAGGAGGCTACATGAACTAGAGTTAGATTATCTGGAAATGAAGGATAAAACAACTATTCCACTGATGGATGGACCTTCATTAGTGTAAATAAGAAAAGGTTGAACCGTCCATTAAATGTAGGAAATGGATGGGTTTTGATTAATTCATTTTACAAGCTCAAGAACTGAGTAGAAAATTGATGGACCTTTGATTAATCCACTTAATAAGTTTAAGAAACCAAGGATAGAGAATTAGAGTTGCGATATGCTATTTTCTTGATCGAGTGTATTGTTGTGTTAGGTTGTAATGCAAATTATGCATTTTTCTTGATATGCTGTATTGATGTGTTAAGTTGTAATGTAAATTATGCATTTTATTTTTTTGATTGGATTTATTGTTGTGTTACTTTGTAATGCAAATTATGCATTTTTCTTGAGAGGTGTATTGCTGTGTTAAGTTGTAATGCAAATTATGCATTTTTGTTGATTGTGAGAGTACCTTGTAGAGACAAGTAGAGACAAAGAGATCATAGATGTGGTCTCACCTCAAAATTATGTAACTTTATATGGTTGTGGTTGGTGGAAGTTCATTAGAATATTGAAATATTTCATATATAATTTTATATTGTTGTGGCTAGAAGAAGTTCATTAGAATATTAAGTTTGAGTTGAATATTAATAATTTAGAATTGGATGTTATAATAATAATTTTTTTTAAAGATAAGTAATATTATTAAATATTCTTTATCAAGGAATCATCCTATTAACTATGGTTATTACAATACAATACTCAATGTCCAACATATCTCAATACAATGATACTCATGTGTATTTATACTTTCTCACGAGTATTCATATGGGTATACGTTAACTACCCCTTATTAGTTTATTTGTTTCTTTTAACTATATAGTGGACTTATTTTTCACCCACGAACTACTAATTGGGCCTTATGCCTTGATTTACGACTGTATCATTTAAATTATGATCCAGTGCATGCCTCCCTAAGTACCCCATATTATATTTCATATATACATTACATTCCAACCACCACATGTTTCTTACTCAAAACATGAGTAGAATCCATATAAATTAGTTTTTAAGCATTGTAGTCAAATGGTACCATGCATGTGTATTCATCTTATTATGAAATTTAATTCTTGCAAAATTTCCATGCATAGCATGTATCTTTAGTTAGTTTTTCTTTCTTTTTACATTGTTTTTGTTTAAATTACCTTTTATCTAATGTTAGAGTTATCTCTTATTTAATTAATCAATCAATTTAATTATTACTATTGTTCTTAATTAACTTGGGTATTATTATTATTATTATTATTATTATTATTATTATTATTATTATCATCATCATCTTATGTGCTTAGTGTGATACAATTAATTAATCTTATATATCATATGGGGAATTACATACTCCCCACTTTAAGGAACTTCATCTTGATTTTAACTTTCATTATGTTATGCATTTTATTTCTCTACCTTCATCTTAGTGACCTTTTGTTGAACTAGTATAAGAGCCACCCAAGTGACTACAATAACCATTGAAAGTGGCCATGTATTAGATAATAAGACATTTCTTTGGTGCTATAAACCTAAATGTCACGCATGTATCCCACAACTAGAGAAAATATATGATTAATATGGCCGATCTCAATGTCATTATTTGGGTCCTATCTCCATTACCCATGAGGTGACTACAATAACCACTGAAAGTGGTCATGCATTAGATAATAAGACATTTCTTTGGTGCTATAAACCTAAATGTCATACATGTATCCCACAACTAGAGAAAATACACGATTAATATGGCTCATCTCAATGTCATTATTTGGGTTCCATCTCAATTAGGGCCTAATCCCTTAATTTTGTCTCTAAAGCATGTCTTAGATGAGATATTTCCTAGTGTAACAAATAGTGTAACAAATCTCATAATTTCCCCATATCCTACACATGGGAAAAGCATTACATCCAGAGGGCATGTATCATGCACATGGTGATCAATTATTAAATTATTCAAAACATGTTTTCTCATAGGGAAATTACCTCTATCTTTATAATGTACCACATCCATCTCTTATTTATCTAGCCCCGTAATGGTAAATTCATTTATAATTATTAATAATGTAAAATAATATGTCATTTTGTTAAAAAAAATTGTATCAATAGATGCAATTTTCGTTTCCATATAATTTTAAATTTTATTACCCACATTTTATTTGTTATACTAAGGTATTAAAAAAAAAAAAATTATACATAAACCAACTTAGAATTTTGTAGGCTTCTAGTTTGACACCCCATATTCTCATGGTCTAGGGCCTTATGCATGGATCATGTTCCATAACAATAGCTTCTTTAGGGTCATGTCTATTGGAAATTAGTCCCAGAGCATAAATTTTTTGGATGAGAATACCCTTTGTTGTTATGTAAAATCTTATAACAAAGTCTATATCTGGCACTCTTATGCCAAGGATTCCATCTAAAGGTCTGATCTCATGGGATAGATTTATGTTCATGGACTAGGTTCTTTAAAAGTAGCTATTTTAGTGCCCAATCCCATGGAATTCATCCCTCAAGCATGTATTGGGAAAAGATACCCTTCCTTGGTTATTCAAAACTTGAAATTTAAAGTGACATGCCACTTGAATAAATATTCCATTAGCGGATTTTTTCATGAGTGAGGGCCATGTTCATGGACTTTGCACATTACACCTAGGTTATTTAGTTACCAAGACAATTGATTTCAAGCTATATTGTATTTTTTGATAGGAAATCCTTCACTAGTGTGTCAACCATAAAAATTATATCTATATTACACTCATGAATCGAAGATTTTTTTGATATGGATTATCTCATGGAACGAGTCCCCATTCATGTCCCATGTACGTTCTTACAATTATCTCCTCTAGAGACTGATATATTTGATGGAATCCTTTATTCAATCATGTTTCAGGAAAAAAAGATCCATCCTTGGAATGCTAAGAATTAAAATTTGTTCAATCTCTTACTCAAGGGGAAATATTCCCTACATAGGTATTCTATTATAGTTGAGTCCATATGAGGCCTTATGATTGGTCCATTAATAGTGAATGTTATATATAATGGTCCTAACCCATTGATTATGTCCTCAAAGCTTGACTTTAGGAAGGAGACCTACATTTTACACAATGCATTTGAGTAGAACAATATCACACACGTGTAAAAAATTCTTTTGTAACAATCTCTTTATCCTCTAATATTGTCTTTGGTAGCATACCTAAACCTTGTGTATATAAATTTTATATGAGGAGCATGTCCCATAAAATTAAACCTGTATTAGGAGCATACCTATGTTTGTTGTATATAACTTCTATATTGTTGTATAAATATAAATCGGTCTCTAGTGAGTGTACCTATAAATAACCTCTATCATGATTATTGGTTATATGGATTGTAGCTTATTGGCTATTGTTGGATTTTCTCCCTCCTCTGAGGGTCTTGACCCAGGTTCAGTACATTTTGTTAAGCACAACAAATCCCAAGATATCGACCCAACAGAGCAGAGCTTAGTCGACAGCACCTGCGACGCAGAGGCAGACTCACCAGAGATATCTCAGTTGGATGGATAACTTCCATAACCATGTTTTTGCAGTTGGGTGGGGGGATTTCTGGTACCCTGGCCCCTTACCAAGGTTCTCAAAAAATTATGTGGGTGGACTATTTGCATGTACTATGAACAGTTAGATTGCGACCAACTTTTCTTATGCAACCTATTATATCAACAATCTTTATGCAGCATGATCATATTCAACTTATGCTATGTGACTGATATACATTTATTCATTCATAACCAAATCTATAACGAACCATTCAATACAAAAATTACACAAATAACTCAAACACATGCATCATTCACACATATACACAAGATATAACGTGGAAACCCATTCAGGAAAAAACCAAAAAGGTGCTCTTCATCTGGCTTGAGGAAACATATGCACCTTTCGTCTGCGTACTAAGCTGCAGACTTTGTTCTGGATCTTCTTCTCTATCTTTACAAACTCTTCCCTCTTATCAAGCTCCTTGATCCTCTCTCTACTCTTTTCCTACTTAGATATAATAATGATCCGCACACAACCTAGATCGACTCAACCCTTCCTACTCTTATGTTCACTAAGTTGTAGATCCTTCAACTCATATGCACTCAACAATACTAATAGACAACAATACAGAGCTATCGACAGTGAAGCTCACAGTAGTGAATCTAGATGTAGGGAAGCTAATCCACATACAACTTGGTTTCCTTATTGTATAGCTTTATTACAAACTCAATACCGACTCATTATAGACTCGATACAGACTCATTACAGACTTGTTACCTGTCGCTTTCTCAGACGACTTCCTCTTTCAGCCAACAAGTTGTATTTCTTATTCTAGTAACACCTAACAGGAGGCACTAATGACCTTACTTACAGAGATGCCTTCACGCGTGTGGTTTCCAAAGAATCTCGTTGAACTTGTACCCACGATCTTTAAGGCATGTCGCTTTCCAAGCGTTACACCTTACTATCATTTTCCAGTCGTTATGATACTTAGATGCCTTCTGCTGCTGATATTCTGTCGTACCTTCCCTTGTCGCACTCCTTCCTTCTATCTTGAATTCCTATTTTGGTGGAGCTTCCTCTTATGGTGCCTCTTCTTCTTCTTCTTATTTCCTTTCACTTCCTCTGTCGCAGCTTCTTCTTCTCTTGCTTTTCTGTCGCTACTTTTGTCGCAACTTCTTCTCTTCTCCTTTATCTCTTCTCCATACTTGGGAAGAATTATAATTGAATTCTATTGTATTGTCCCTATGCCCAATAGGCCCTCAACACTCACACGTGGCTCGTCCCGATCCACTCTAATCTATTCCTCCATGTTTTTTCTTGCGTTGTTTTTTCTCTGAAAATCCTCCACGATTTTCACCACTTTTTCTGCTTCTACATGCATTTATTCTTCTTTCTTCTGCAATTGCTCCACCAAGTTGGAACTGACTTGTTCCAGTATGACCTTCTCCACTGATTCCCGTATGTCTTGCACATTCTAATGTATAGGCTGAATTATACTTGTAACTTTTTCTGCTTCAGCTTGCAACTCTTCCACCTTTTCCTCACGGTGATGTTGTTGTGTGCACAACACTGTCATTTGTTGTTGTAATTTCCTCATATGGGTTTCCTTAGCCATTTTCTGTGCTAAGGGTAGTTGCTTCATATCATTCCTTATCTACATAATGTTTACTTCGAATGTCGTTAGCTCATTTGCAATATTTTTTGATTGCTTGTCATCCATTAGGGATTTCCAAGTTTGGGAGACTTGGTTGACAACTTTGGAACATATTTCTTATGCTTCTACTATCTTCTTCACAGCTTCAATTGCTACTTCTCTTATTTTCTCCAACACTTTTGAAGGTGTGTTTGGTCTTATATGCTCTTCCAGCTAGGTAACCTTCTTCCTAAGATTGTTCACTATCTCACCAAGTCAAGCGAATTTGGTGTCTGGTTCCATTTCCTTTGTTATTCCCATTACTACAAAGTTCTTACAGGTCATAGCTATTGCGTTATCGATTTTCTGACAATTTCCTTCCTATTCTTTCATCTTTTGTTCAATTTTCGGTATTAATACTTCCATTTTCTGGATATTTTTATATGTAGCCTTCACTTGCTTGGCCAAGGTACACTCACATAGTTTTATTTATGCATTTACGATGCTCTGTATAGCATATACCTCAGTTATTTCCATGGATGAGAAATCTATGGTTATCTGGTCGNGGGGGGGGGGGGGGGGGGGGGGGGGGGGATGGAACATGTATTGCAATTTTTTCAATTTTTGAGGTTTCTGATGGGTCTTGTGACTCCATGGTTTGGATTGGATAGTCAACGACAATTTTAACGTCTTCAACTTCTTTAAACAAGACTTTGAGTAGACTAGTAACCGTAATTAAAAGTTATTCCTATCTCTCTTCTATGGATTTGAAGTTGGTCTGCGCTGCTTTTGTAATTGTCTCAACCATCATTTACACATCTTCAATGTCCAAGCTGATGGTATTTGCATTTCTTTCAGCCTTCATCTTCTTTTTCTTTCTTTTGGATTGTACTTGTTCTTTCTGAGGTTATCCCCCTTCATTTTATGTTTCTGGGTATGTCGGTATCGAGGGGGAATGACTCTTTGTAGAGTCCACATCCTCTGCTGGATTTTCTTCTTCCTTCCCCTCATTTGGGTTATGTTCTTGTAATTGTTTTTCCTCTTGACGAATTTGATCTTCTGGTACTGGAACACGCCATTCCTTCGGCTAATCATTAACAATTTCTTCAACTTCCTCCTCTGTTATGATGAATTTAGTTGGAAAATTTTGACGTTGTTGTTGTTTGTGTGGCTCCATATTAATATGGTGTAGTCCAATCTCAAAGTCCAATCTCAAATCTAACAATATGGTGAAATCGTTGAACAATGTCATTATCTAATCTTCACATGTTCTTTACTTGGTGCCTTATATAAGATTCTCCATGCATAAATAATTCAATATTATTTTATGTTTGCTGGTCCTTTTTGTCCTTCTCAAACCAAAGGTTCTGATATTTTGCTCCCCGATAGTTTACCGATAGGTCTACCCCTTGTTAATTTGGTGGGTCAGACCATGCTATAAATGAAATTAAAATTAATATCCATGAGTAATGAAATGACCTACCCTTCTCATGTGCATCAATGGTGTCTTGTATGAGCTCATTTAACAAGAACTGACACCAATTGATCTGAACTCCTTCTGCGTAGAGTTTTGCAAGCACAATTGCTCCCGCAATGCACTGGTCTAGACGCATTTTGCGAATTAACTTGGATGCCAACACTTTGGCAACAAAGCGAACAATGTAATTATTAATGGACTCAATCAGAAATCCCCCTTTATTTCTTACTACATCATATTTGTTCTTGATCCGTGCAACTATTTCCACTTCTTGATCCTTTTTTAGAACTGGCGCTGGGTCCTTCTCGACGGATGGTAGTCCTGTGCTTGTTGCAATCAGTTGAATATCTATAGGTATAGGTTTTCCTAACCATAGAACCCCTCCATGAAAAAATATCAGTAACTACTGAACACAGGTGTTTATTGGTGTACTTCAGCCGAAATGTGGCATATATAGCAATGATAATATGCTGGATTGTTCCAATCCTATGGACCATTCCTTTATAACAAATCATTTAGGTGCCTCGAGTGTGTCTTGCACGGTATCCATGTAGTTTTGGCAGTCCAAGTTTGTTTGGATTTTTATATCATGATCCACATTAGATAATTTTCTCACATTCAACATAATATCCTTGAGCATCTTCACTCCTTTTGGTACCATTGGAATTATCAGTGGGGCCCCTGCCCTCCTTGGGATTGTAACTCTCGATGCATCCCTGCATCTGGGTGGGACATAAGGTGGAAGAAAATTCCATGTCTCTGAATATTCCTCTACTGGTGGGGTTGGCACTATAGGTGTTGATTCCTTTCTCTTTCTCTTTCTGTTACCAATGTGTTTTCCCCATTTGGTTCCCAACGAACCTATTCGGTCTCTTCCAGATGGCTTACCAGCGTTTGGATCCACTCTTGGAATGGGTTGTTTAACAGTCGGTGTCATCTATTGAGAGGCTGGTGGCCCTTCTGTCTATGGTGGGATATAACTAGTGGTGTCTTCCATAAATAAGGTGGGTAATGGAGGCTCAAACTCAATTGTGCTTGTGTTGGAAATGGAAATGACCATATTACGACCAAACTAGTTCGATTCTCAAGGTTGCTGACAATAGTAGCGCTCCTCTTTTGCATATAGGATGAAAGGAGTCTTGGCGGAGAAGTCTAATAGTATATTGTAATTTTCTTTATCCGTTCTTTGCATGCGTGAACAATTAATGAGAAAGGAATTTGTCCTTTCAGGCACAAGGGCATACTGCCAACTCATTATCAAAGCTTTTGTGTGATGCCACCAATTTATCTGTCACTTGAATTAGTAGTTATTTTAATAAAGTCAGATGTGACCAAAACGTTCACCATTGTATTCTCTTGAATGTGTAAATTTAATATTATCCAACCTGTCTTGTCCTAAATATATATATATTTTTTCTATTTCTTGGATTGATCGAAATTCATGGCTGCGACTGGGTTTTCTTCAAATATATTTTCCTTCATTATTTGTAGCCCAAAATCAAGTGTCGGATGTTCACTTGTGAACTCAAATGTCCGGGTAGAGTTTGTAACTAAACTTTCCCATTCGACAGTTCATCTTTGCAGTTCCACTGATGTGTGCCAATTTCTTGGTACAATTTCCAATGTGTGGATGAATCGATGAACCCACTCATGCTACGGATATTCGTGGCATTTCTTGCGACAATGCTCAATATGCTCCATAGTATTTGTCAGTCGTGTATACTTCTATTCAAAATAACTGATATGTTCTCCAAATATGATCTCCATTAATTTTCTACACTGTGGCCACTCGGAGATAGATTGTTTATGTGTACCCACCATTTAGTGGGCGCAGCTTTCAATACAAAGTACAAAGCATAAAATGGTTGCGATTCTGTCACTTTTTCTTCAAAATCCACCAGAAAAGATGCAAGGTTTGGTAACCCTTCATATGTAGGCAGCTTGCTTGCTTCATCTCCTACCCTTTGGATATATCTTGTGATTCTTATGCCTCTTCTAATGGAGACTTCATGTAACCTGTTTTGCCAATTTTCCAGGGCATCACCTGAATCGGATGTGCAAGAACTTACACTTCGCCAACTTAGTTTCCCATTAGTTGTTGGATTTATATAATATTCTCTTGAAGACATAATATTTTTTTTCCCGTAAGAAAAAAAGCTAATTATATTAATAAAAAAGCTACATACAAAAGTATGTATTGTTCTTGCTTCTCGCAGAGTTACATCTTGATGTCACATCATTTTTGATGTATTTGATTCTTTTGTACATATCAGCCAAAAGAAAAGCAATGATAAGTCAAAAGACTTCCTGTAATAAGATTCTCCCATGAAAGCTTCCGGTTGGAAAAAACTGGAAGGAACTGTTTTCCTTCTTTTGAGCATACTGAAAACAGAGGACCTGTTCTCAACAATTCTCTCCCATTGGGAGCTTCCCGCATTGTAGAAATTGTTACTTCCTGATTGAGCAAAAACTGTCCAAAATTATGTAAACAAGTATTATTGAGGCAAAATCAGAAAAGGCCTATGGTAGTACTCATTGGCCTTTGTCTCCTTTTTTCTCTATGATTTTCTAGGTTCCCCATTGCAGATTTAATCCTTCCTTTGAGAGTTTGTCCACCTCCATGTTTCGCTCCCTGTAGACATGTTTGAACGACATTGATTCAAAATTTGCAAGAATCTTGTTAACTTCTTCAACAAGTGTATCTAGTGATGTCTTTCTGCATCTCTGAGTCTTATTTATCCAATTTATTATAACCATAGAATCACCAAAAACTTGTAGCATTTTGCAGTTTCTTTCACTTGCAAAGCATAGGAGAAGCTTCAGGGTCATAAGTTCAGCATAATTGTTTGATCCAGTTGCTAGTCCCATTGATATTTGGAAATGATGATTTGGGTTTAAGAAGAGGGTGGCTCCTCCCCCACATTTCGAATTTTGAGAAGCACCATCAAAAAAGGCCCAAGGGATGTTTTTATCCAACTATTCATGAGTGATGATTCTTGGATTGGGACTTTTATTTGTTTGGGGGAAGTAAGAGAGGATGTCTAATCCATTCCTTGCTACTTCTTCTGGAGAGCTGGTTTTTTCAAGGAAGATGACCCTATTTCTGGCTAACCGGATTCCCCATATGTGGACGAGTGAAAGGGCTCTAATCTGAATGGTTTTGGGAGAGGAAGACCAAACTTTCCATGCATCTTCCACTGTGTGACCTTCCCAATTAGAACTGGAGGAGGTGAGAGATTTGGAATGCTCCCATACCTGCTTGGAGAAGATACAACTTAGGAAAAGATGGTTTGTGTTCTCCTCTTTGTCTTTGCATAAATTACACCAACTGGGGCTTGCAATTTGTATTTTCTGTAGATGCTCCCAGGTAGGGATTTTATTTGCAAGAGTGCACCAGGTAAATTTTTTTACCTTTAATGGGCATTTGAGTTTCCAGATACCCCCTTGCCACCATTTTTTATTTTCCTGAAAGTGTTGTAAGCATAGTTGTTGATATCCGAGCTTAGGGGTGTACTTCCCATGTTGAGCCTTCTCCTAGATCAGCCCATCTGCTTTGTCAGTTATCAGAATGTGTGAAGATTGCAGAGCTAGGGTGTATTGGTCCCACTGCCTAGACCATCGGTTGGGTAGTTCTAGATCCTGATTTTTCTTCCATCCTTGATGCTAGATGTTGGTTGAGATAGGATCTACTATTTGATTCAAGTGAAAAAACCCCTTATGATGAATCAATTGAATTAATTGATGTGGTAGTAAGTGGTTTTGTGAGCAACCTGGCCATGGGTCTGCTCCAATTCTTACTTTTGTACCATCACCTACCTTCCAGACAAGCCCTTTTGAGATGAGTGGAAAGGCTTTGCATAAGGATTTCCAAATGATTGAGCCATTTGGTAGATTTATGTTTCCCATGTCTTTGATCCAATCTAGAAGAGGAGTTGGTGATATGTATTTCTGAATGATGACTTCATACTAGAAACTCTAAGTTTAAATGAGCCGCCTACCTACTTTTGCAGCTAGGGCCTTTGCAAATAATTTTTTTTTTAATACCCCAACCTCCCATTGATTTTGGCCTGGCAATTTGGTCCCATTTTACCCAAGGGAGTACCTTTTGCTCTTTTTTCCCCGACCATAGAAAAGTAGTGCATATTATTTTTGTTTTGTTCATGATTGACTTGGGGATCCATGCCAGTGCCATCCAGTAAACTAGGATTGCTTCTGGGACTGATTTTATTAGTACTAGCCTACCAGATCTTGAGAGCCATCTATTACACCAATTACTGACTCTAGATTCCAATTTGTCTAGCAGCTAGTTCCAATCCTCTTTCTTGTAACAATTTGGTTTGAGTTTGAATACTAGGTATTTAATTCCATCGTCTAAGAAGATCTGTTGATAGGGGAATAGCTCATGAAAAAACCTTTGGACTTCCTCTACCATATTGATTGTTGTGATTCAGGACTTCTGGAGATTTATTTGCATACCTGTAGCTTTACAAAACAAGATTAGAATTTTCGAGAGTCTTTCTGCTTCTCTGATTGAACCGTTGTAGAAAATGAGGATGTCATCCATGAACAAAAGGTGTGTGATGTTCAGGTTTGTGGCAATCTTGATTCCTTCAAAAAGGCCTCTCCTTTTAGCATCTAGAAGGGCTCTACTTAGACCTTCTACAACTAGTAAGAAAAGCAGAGGGGAAAGAGGACATCCCTGTCTTAAGCCTCATTCAGAGTGGAAGAAGTGGGATGCTGCTCCATTGATGAGGACTGCAAAAGAGGCAGTTGAGATACATGCAAAAATCCATTTTATGAAAGAGTAATTGAACCCCAGATGTGTGAGGAGCAGCTTGAGGTATATCCAGCTTACTCTGTCAAAAGCCTTAGAGAGATCAATTTTTAGGATAGCCCCATTTTCTTTTTTTATTTTTGCACTGTGAAGGCCCTCCTGATCAACCCCAATGGATTCATGAATTTGTCTGTCTTCCAAAAAGCCAAACTGTTCCTTTGATATGAGTTTTGAGAGGACCTTCCTGAATCTTTGTGCAATTATTTTGGTGACCACCTTATAAGTAATGTTGCACAGAGAGATAGGCCTATAGTCTTCTAGACTTTTTGGGTTATCATTTTTTGGGATTAGTGTTGGGGTTGAGTTCAGGGGGAGATGGAGGATACCATTTAATCCTGTTTCCTCTACCAACTGCAAAAGTTCTGGACCAATAATATCATACCCAGCCAAAAATAATTCCACTGTCCACCCATCAGGACCTGGGATTTTTTCCTTTTGGGAGCTGTTTAATGTTGCTTTTAGCTCCTCCTTTGATACCTCTTCCATTAGCTCCATATTATCTTCCTCACTAATGCTTTCTAGAAATTTTTTTGTTATTCAGATTACTTAAACTATGGTTGCTTGTTGATTTTCTTTGAAGATATTTTCAAAATAATTCTTCCCTGTCTCTACTAGGTCCTCAAAAGTTGTTGTTGTCTCATTGTTTTCTTTCTTTAGCTCCCAAATGGTGTTTTGTTGTTTCCTTCCTTTCGCAAAAGCCTGGAATAATTTTGTATTAACATCACCACATTCCGTCCATATTTCTCTGCTTTTTAGCCTCAAAACCTCCTGCCTTTCCTTTATAATTTTTCTTCTAGAAGCCTCCAAAGAGTAGAGTTTCTCTCTATCATCTTGTGTGAGGAAACCCTCTCCATTTTTGCAAATCCTCCTCAATTTGGTTGATTTTCTGTTCGTCTTGATCCTTCTTTTTTGCAGCCCAATCCTTGAGAAGCTTTTTGATTTTGAGTAGGTTTTGAGGGAAATGTACAATGGCCATTGTGACATTTCCTGCTTGGTAAGGTAGCCAATTTGATTGGATGATTTGAGTTACCTCTTCATTTTTGAGCCATGTAGAGAAGAGCTTGAAAGGACTGGCCGATTTTTTTGGCTACTTTTGGATTTCCAGGAAGATAGGTAAATGATCCAAGTCTGCTCCTGAATTGACCCATTGTTTAAGCATAAAATCTTCCTCCAGGAGGTCTTCTGTTATCAAGAATCTGTCCAGTATCTTCGCTAGTCTTTCTTCTCCCACCTGTCTATTTGTCCAGGTTGGTTTTAAATTATGAATATCTAGGTCTATCAATTTTAATTCCAGCAAGATGTTTCTGAAATAAGGGGCTAAAGGGTCTGTTCTTGCCTTTGACCCCCAGATTTCATGAGCTCCCAGGGTGAAATTGAGATCCCCTCCAATGAACAAATTCCTTTCTTTTGTAAGCCCAGATTTTCTGAGGGAGTCCCTGAATTTTGTTATGTTAAATTTATATAAGGCCCATAGATGTTTACGATTGTTAGGGTTAGGTTTATCGCCACCCAGCAGAGCTGAGTTGCTAGCCCTAGAGAGGATCCCCAAGTGTTTGTACAATGTATATAGGATTTATTCCATCTTATTGCTAAACCTCCTTAGTGTCCTCTTGCACTATGTGCTATGAATGAATAAAGAGGTAAGATTGAAGATAACAGGTTTTCTACTTCCAGTTTTGGCCCCATAGTTTCTTGTAGAAGGATGAATTCTGGTGTTTGGATCGAGATCATCCTCTTGAGGGCAAGTTTTTTCTGGGTACTTCCCGGACCCCTACAGTTAGGAGAGATTAATTTCATTTTGGAACCCCATATAGGGCTTGCATCATTCTAAGTGCCCCAAAAAGGGTTTTTTTATCTTCTGATTGCCTGGTCCCTGAGGGCCTTACTCTGTGCCGTAGAGAGACGTGAAGGTATTCCTCTTCCTCTTCGTTTGGAAGGGATGTTAGGGTTTAATCTGACACCTTTGGGAGGGATTTTTTGGTTCATCGAGGCTGGAAAATCCCTTGATCGAAGGTGGAAGTGAATGGAAGTGGATGTATTAAAGGGTTCGGGTTTTGTGGAGGGAGGGGAGGCTGCCGAAGTGGGGGTCAAATATGTTGATCGGGGGGAAGAGGGGGAACAATTTAGGGTGAGGGTGGTTCTGGTTGTGAGGGGAGAAATCAATTTTGTATCTTCATTTGAAGATAAAACATGCAAATGTTTGCTTAATGTAGAGGGATTCATACTTGATGAGGTCAAAGAATTCAGGTGTTGCTCCGACTGATGTGCTGGTAGAGATCCCCTGACTTCTTCCCCGGCCATTCCCTCATCCTGTTCCAGCAATTGTCCTAGTACTTTTGAAGCATGATGTTCTCCCGCCTTGCCTTGATCCGTTGTGGTGCATTTTGGGCTTGATTCCTCTAGTCCCCATCTAGACCATTTCTTCCTTCCCAATGTTGAGGGCACTTAGTTTGGACAGTTTTTGCCCAGGTGTCGTGTTTCATGAAATTTGTGACACCGAAAAGGAAGCCCTTCGTAATCCAACAGCTGCTTCCTTGTCTTGGTTTCCCAAATTAATTTTATGTGATCCCAGAGACTGGTTCTAATGTTCAAAGAGACCAAAATTCTTGCTACCTTCCTTATTCTTGTTTGATGATAGGAGAGGTTCACCTCAATGAACGTTCCTAGCACCCGTCTGATATCACCAAGCAAGGTCGGGTTCCAAAATTCCCAAGGTAATCCTGGAAGTCGAACCTAGACTAGAATTGTGTCGATCCTTTCTGCATCTACGTCAAATAGTGGTGACCACCTCTTCAACTGGAATGGGGTTTTTTCGTAGGTCCATACTTTCTTAAGGATGAAATCTACATCCTCTCTACGGCCAAAGCGAAAATAGAACCATCATTTTGCTACAGGAGTGATTTCGGGGTTTTTTCCTTGGAAGCTAACCCAATCTTCCATTTTTCCTTGAGAGGGGTTTCATCCTCTTATTTTCCCAACTAGGGCCATCCCTTCCATTTCTTGGGCTTCTGCCATGGATACGTTGACTTCGCAGTTCAGGTTCACAGTTCCTCTAGAGGGGTTTAGGCAACGATTTTTGTGCTTTTTGGAGACTGGTATTGTACCTTTCGATATTTTGTCTGAGTTTGCACCTTCCCCTTCCTCGTTAGGGTTTTGTGGTGGTTTGCTCAAAATCCCTTCCTGTGGCACTAGATTTTGCGCTTCTGTTTCTGCTGCGGGGGTGTGCTGTTCAAAGAAGGATTCTATCTCCCTGTGTAAACCACTGTCCTGCTGCAATGGAACTTGTTGTGGCATCGTTTGGAATATTTCACTATGGGTGATTACTGCATTAGAGACATGTAGGGTTGCGCCAGAGGGAAATAAGGTAAACGGTGATCCTCCTAGAGAAGGATTTAGTGGCCGAGCTGCGAATTGCCCGAGCACTCCCTCCTCAATGAAAGGCGGTGTGACCGAAACCCTAGCTTCATTTCTGGTTGGAAGTTTCTCTATCTTGTCCTGTATCGATGCCAGAGATGGGATTCCAGTGATTTTTTGGGTTGAGAAAAATGCTAGCCCTTGCCATGGGTCCTCTGTGTAGTCCACCATTTCCTCTTCTACAAGAATACCTTTACTGGGATCCATGCTGATTGGGACCACTCCTCCACCAGTTAAAGTAAAAACATAAATTCCTCCTTCGTTGCTGCTTCCAATTTTATTCTCCCTGTCCTCAGTGGAGCCCTCATAGGCTCCAACCTATACCTCCTTCATTGACTATGAGCCACAGATTCGTGACCACTGCAGACCCCCTCCTTAAAGGGTCTTTTCCTCTCTCCTTCCTTGAAGAAATAATATTATATAACTGATCTAGGTAAATTCCTTGTCCTTCACTATTTATAGGCTCAAAATATCTCTGCCCTTCAAGTAGATCAATTAGCGCAACAACCCTTAGCTCATAATATTCAAATGATAAGATCCTTTTCTTGAATATTATAATGGTTTGGTTGTCTATTACCTAATCAATTCCCAGAATTGCAGGGTATGGATTTGTGTCATTGACAATGTTGATTACTTCAAAATCAGCATATGTTCTTAAGCCTCCGACTTCTACAGGAAGTTGAGTTAATATACCAATTGGTAGAACCTTCGACTGGTTTGCAAGCCTTAGTTGAATGGGTGACCAGTCCATTCGCAGCTTATTCATGCTCTCCCATGTTTGTCTTCTTAAAATATTCACATCTGATCCCAAATCTAGTATGATATAATCCATATCATAGTCTCCTATATGTGCATTGATTCACAGTTCTAGGCCTGCTTTTAATATCTTCCCGATGTAGTTAACTCTTTTCTCAGATCGCAGGTCATCTAGGGTTTCTTCTACTAGAGTTGTCAGTTCTACAACAAAATATTTATCATTGATTGGTGCTAAATAACTTTTGAAAATTTATTTAATATTACTAACCCATTTTCATTGGTTGCTTCCTGATTAGTTGTTTAAAGCATTCGGGAATGGTCTTGATTTGTCAAGATGTTTATTGTTGGTTGGCATTAGGGAATTCTGGTCGCACATCCAAGAAGACTTCTTTCTCCTTTTGGACATCTAGCGGTGCTTTATTTTGTTCCATGGGTCTCATGTGCAGTTGTCAGCCTTGTGTATTCTAGTCTACACCTATCACAACACCTCCTCTCATGACTACAACAATGTGCAGTTCTCTTGTTTTGGCAGAGATAATCTAAATGTTTTGGTTGGGGTTTAGATTCTAATTCTGCATCGGGTTGGGATTTACAACAATTATAGACTTCCATTTCACAATTAGTTGCGGACACTGTTCAACAGTGTGATAAAAAACTTTATAATATGTACACGTTTTTGCAGGACTTTGACAATCTCAGGTAAAATTTCATGGCTTCTCATAGTTATAACATATGACTTGGCCTCTTTTGTGACCAAATCCTCCTCCTCCTTGTTGTTGTCCTCGGCCTCGAAAATTTCCACCCTCCCTTTGCTGAGGGTATTGTTGTTGTCATGGATAATGATTGTGTTGGTATTGTCGATGAGGATACTGTGGTTGTTGATATGGAGGTGGTGGGTATTGAGCCAGCTGATACTGAGGATGTGCTCGTTAATATTGCATCTTCTCATCATTTTTCATCAAGTAGTTATCCACCATCTTTTCTTGCAGCAAATGAAGTTTTCTATAGTATTTTTCATCATGGCCTATTGATTTACAAAATTTACAGTACCAACTAGTTGGTGCACTTACAATATTATGTAAATACAAACATTCATCAGACTTGTTTCCCCTAGTATGACATATTCTACACCAAGGCATACCTTGGGTGTTTATTGGGTTCGACACTTCTGCTGCGATGCGGTTCATGAGCACGAGGAGATTGTCTTTATGGTGCCAGTCTGTTTGGGATGTTGTACACCATAGTTCCTCTTTAACTTCCTTTCCTCTCTTAATGTCCTAGAGCTACACCGTAAGGTTTGCCAGCTGTAACTGAATTTGCATCATCCCCGTGTCACTATCTCCAACAAGAGAGGATTCTAACTTCATTGCTATCTTTAGAGCTTCTATCCGTGACACAATATTTTGTTGCATCAATGAGGTTTGGATGCATGGCAACAAGGTGATGATGAACCATTCCTTATGTTATACATTCGACATTTGGAAGCTTACTTTGGCCATTAATGTTTTAATATTGGTCAAAGTCCCATGCAGATTCTTTCGGTAGTTGCTTAATTTATTCGATCTCAATAATGCATTGAGATTTATACTTTGGATTACTAAACTTGTCTATTATGCCCATTCAGATTTCGTTGATCATTTTCTTGACAACTCCTACTAGCACTATAGAAAATTTCATGTACCGGTCAAGCGCATGAACTCATAGAGTCATGATCATCTGCGCTTTCTTGATATTCTCATCCTAGATTTTTCACATGATCCCACAACTTCACATAGGAACCAATGTTGTTCTGGGTCCTCCAACCCATTTCTATTGAATATTGGTAACTTAATTTCAGCTCCAACTATTGTATTTACTGTTGGTACAGTTGAAACAAAATTTTGGCTACCCAGACTCCCTTGTCCGCTATTTACAATGTTAGTAATACTAGTATTTACAAATGCACTTGGAGGTAAGTATCTAGATCTTACCTTTGGTGACATGTGCGGTGTTGTAGGCAAGTTTTAACCATGTTCTTGATCTGGAGCCTTAGTTGATTCTTCCAATTCTTCGCTTGCTTCAGAGATCGGCTAATATTCTTATTCTTCGTCGCAATACCCTTCGTCGAAGTACGATGCAAGCTCATAGCCTTCTTCTCCTACGTTCATGCTACAAATCCCTCTTCCTAACAGAGTATTTCTTCGCTTTCCAGATCGAAATATTCTTCCACTTCTTAAACAACTAGATTCTAGTTCATTTTTGCTATCTCCTGGGAACATCTCAAGTGTGTCATACCCACTCTTTTTATACACGGTTTTATCACATTCGTAGAATTCCTTTTTCACATACAATCATTTTTATCCACGTCTTTACAGATGAAAGATATCTACCGCTTGGTCCTTGAAAAAAAATTCACTCTACCTCACTGTATGAGGTTATGTTGTCAACAACAAACTTAGTGATGTATCCCTACAATATACTAACTATCCAAAAATCCACAGCCCTCGACATAGGGTTTCTTACTCCTTTCTCTCGCTCAATCAACTGGGGATTCCACTCCTTTGGTTCTCCTCCTTGGAAATTTATTTGTTGGATTTCTAACTTAGAAAACCACTCATGCAACACAATGGGAAACTTAGAAAAGAAAATGTCATGGATGTCTATATAGATGTACCGACCCAACCACTCTGTTAGGTTCCACCAAGATCCTTCGCTTTCTTCTCATGCAAATTCTAACGCCTTGAAATCCACCCAAACTTGGATCTCAGGTTTTGTTGGTTCCCACAACATATCCCTCACCAAAATGATTCAGGTCCCAGCAATGAAAGTATTTGTTAAATTTTATCCCTCCTTTAAGGGTCCTGACCTAGGTTCATTCCATTCTGTTGAGCGCAACAAAGCCCAAGATATCAACCCGATATAGTAGAGATCAGTTGGCAGCACCTGCTACGCAGATGCAGTCTCACTCGAGATATCTTAGTTGGATGGGTAACTGCCAGAACCACGTTTCCACAGTTGGGTGGGGGAATTTATGGTACCTTGGCCCCTTACCAAGGTTCTCAACAAATTATGTGGGTGGATTATTGCATCATGTGCTGTTAACAGTTAGACTGTGACCATATTTTCTTATGCAACCTATTATATCAACAATCTTTATGCAACATGATCATATTCAACTGATGATATGTGACCGATATACATTTATTCATTCATAACCAAATATATAACGATCCATTCAATACAACAATTACACAGATAACTCAAACACTTGCATCATTCACACCTATACACAAGATATAACATGGAAACCCAAAAACCACAAAGGTTCTCTTCATCTGGCTTGAGGAAACATATGCACCTTTCATTTGCACACTAAGTTGCACTCTGTTATGGATCTTCTAGTTCTCTATATTCATTGACTCTTCCGTCTTCTCAAGCTCTCTAATCCTCTCTCTACTCTTTCCTTACTTAGCTCTACTAATGATCTGCACACATTTTGGATCGACCTAACCCTTCCTACTGTTCTGCGCACTTAGCTACATATCCTTAAATTCATATGCACTCAGCAATACTAATAAAAAACAATACAGATCTATCGACAATGAAGCTCACAGTAGTGAATCTAAATGTAGGGAACCTATCCCGAATACATCTTGGGTTCCTTCTTTTATAACCTTATTACAGACTCGATACCGACTCATTATAGACTCAATACAGACTCATTAGACTTCTTAGCTATCTATTTCTCAGTCGACTTCCTCTTTCATTCAATAAGATGTCTTTCCTATTCTAGTAACACCTAATGGGAGGCACTAACATCCTGACTTACTGATATTCCTTCACGTGTGATGTTTCTGGCGATTCTCATCAAACTCGTACCCACTATCTTTAAGGCCTGTCGCTTTCCAAGCGTTACATCTTATTGTCATTTTCTAGTCATTATGCTACTTGCACGCCTTTTGATGCTGATATTATGTCATGCCTTCCCTTGTAGCACTCCTTCCTTCTGTTGCGGCTTCCTTTTCTGGAGCAGCTTCCTCTTTTGGCGCCTCTTCCTCTTCTTCTTCTTTCCTTTCACTGCCTCTATTGCAACTTCCTCTCTTCTCCTTTAACTCTTCTCCATACTTAGGCAGAATTCTGATTGAATTCTACCTTACTGTCCCTAGGCCCAACATATATAATTTTGGGTTATAGTGGCAGACATAACCTAGATAATCATGAAGTGTTAGTGATTCCCATAGTTGAAAAAAAGCAAAGGACGCTAGGATATATTTTATATGCCTATATAATTTGGTGCAAGGTTATTGTACTCAATTATGAAACATTAGTTTCAGTGGAAACTTGGAAAAAAGGAAATTTGACCACTATAAATAAATATTAGAGGTATATGGACAACTTTTAAGAATAGTATGTTGTAAAAATATGAAATGTAGATAATCACATTAGCTTTGAGAAAATATAACTTTTTTATGAACAATTACTAAAATCCAAGAAAATGTCGTTCTCCAATGATTGGTACGATCTTTCTTTTTTAAATCTAATGCATATGATTATGTTAGGACTCATGTTTGGTTTTGATGTAGTACTATTTTTCTATAATTTTTAATATATATATATATATATATATTAACTTACAAAATTCAATGAAGCCCCAAAATGAGAAGGTTGAGTGTTAGGCCCCACTATGAGTGTCTTAACACAATCAATGGACTTTTTTGGTAGTGTGTAGGTGTGTGAAAACATAAAGTTGGGAAACACGTTTTTCTTTTTTTTATGAATAAAATTGTAAAATATTATGTTTTTTCAACTTCAACCACTCTAAACTCATATTTTCTTTGAGAATTTGATGCAACCATGACTTGGGACGGTTGCAGACCATAATGCACAACAAACACAATAATAGATGTTTCCAATAATTATGGCCTTCTATTAAATTAGGAAATCAAATATAATGTTTGTATACAATGCAGATCTAGTGATCTATTACAATTATTTATGAGTTATTTGTTTCTCTCTTCTATGCTTAGGGAATTCAATAGAAGAAAATTATCTTATTTTGGGTTCAACAACCTTCTCCTAGTTTTGAATTGGTATTTAAAGGTGTTTCTGGGCTTGAACCTCGCTTAATCATTTCTCCAGAAGCTTCTCTTGTTACTATGTACAACTCACCTTCATTAAATACACATCTTCCTCCTCTCAACATATCTTTCCATCTGGTATTCTACAACAACTGTCATAACAACGCAATAACTACTCCAACTAACTCCAAGATGTGTGTCTTTTTCTCTAGTTGGATCGTCAACCATCTTTCCGTCGTCGTTAGGTCAAATTTTAACTTATTTTGACTCATCGGTCAACACATCCTTGACCCAAACAATTTCCTAACTGTATCCATGTCCTAGACCACATCTAGTTAATATCTCCATGACTACTACTCTTTCATCGAATTTTGAGCTATGAATACCCACGTTCACTTATTTGGAGGTCGTTGACCACCCTCTAGACGAATTTAGTGATTTCACTTGCAACTGGTCATCTTGGGATTAGATGCCCCTACAACTGGTCATCTTGGGCCTATATTCCCCTACATCAACCTCCCTAGGTTGATGATAATTATGTATGTGGTTCTGTAATTCCTTGATTTTCTTGCCTGAAATCCATGTCCCTTTCTCTAAGCATATGTCCTTCCATCAAACCAAATATTATTTATTCTCCTATATCCTTGTCCTTTAGAATTCTTGCTCAACGAGCACCTCTATGGCCTCTTCCGTCGACCAGACTAGTACATGCTCACACTATTTTGTAGTCATCGCTCTCCCACTTTTAGACCCTTCTTCACTCTTGTATAAGTCATAAACATTAAATGTTAGTGATATATCCGTCCCTTTTGGAAACTCCAAGGAATTAACATTGTCTAAAATTTTCTTCAAAATCTTGTAGGGACCAATATTCTTCAGATTCAACTTATTATACGTTCCTCTCAGGAATCTCTCCTTACTCAAGTGCCTGTACACTAAGTCTCCTACAAATTAATGTAATCGTTTCCTCTGTTCATCCCTCAAATTATAAGCCACATTGTTTTTCTCCAGTTGTCGCCTCACCTTCTTGTGTACTTCCTTCATATGGTCAACAAATGACTCTGTGTCTATAGTCTTCTTTAACCTCATCTACAACTACACTAAGTCTACTAATCCATGCAGACTTCTCCCTTGCACAATATAGAATAGAAGCATTACCATTGACCTGTTCATTGAGTTGTTATACGTGAATTCCATCTACTCCAACACATTCTCCAACTGTTTTGGTCAATCAACAGTCAAACATGTTAGTAAATTTCCTAAGATCCTATTCACAAATTCATTATTCCCATGGGTCTACGGAGGGTATGTAGAAGTGAAATGCAAATTCATTTTAATATTCTTCCATAGGGTCCTCCAGAAATGACCCATGAACTTTGTGTCTTTGTTTGAAGTGATGCTTTTATACAACCCATGGAACCTCACAACTTCTTTGAAAAAAAGACAACAATGCTTGTGGCATCACTCGTCTTCTGACACAGAATGAAGTGTTCGATCTTTTAAAACTTGTCAACTACCACACACATGGATTCATTACGTTGTTGCATCTTTGACAATCCTAGAACAAAATCCACGTTGATGTGTTCCCACAGAATGAATGACACTGGAAAAGGTGCATAGAGTCCAATAGTCTAACTTTTCCCTTTAGCATGTTAGCATGTACTACGTTGTTGGATCCACTTTCCACATCCGTTCCCAATCCTAGCCAATTATACTTCTCCTCGACCATTTCCTTGGTCTTTTCAAAGCCAAAGTGTCCTCCTAATCCTCTATTATGTATCTCCCTTATCATGTTTTCTCTCACTAATCCTCAAAGAATGCATAATTGATGTCCCTTGAAAAAGGTATCCTTCTTGGATTAAATAATAAAGGTATGGAGTTCTGTTGATACTCCATGGTTCCTTCAATTCCTTCCATGGCTTAGGAAAAATTCTCATCGACTTCATAGTTGGACTTTATCAACTCTAACCTTGTCGACTGAACAATCGTCGTAACCAATAATGTGACTCTTTGACTTAATGCATTGACGGATTTGTCTTCTAGTATCTCACTGAAGAATGTAATCGGTCGACCTTCCTGCTCAACATTCGTTTAATTTCTAGTCAAATTGCATCATAGCCAACTTGAAATACTTTATTGAAATCTCAGAGAGATAAAAATTCTCTCACTATCACCTTTTGCTTCAACTTCTCAAAATATCCTCAAGTGGCCTTCATCCACTTGAACTCACCCTTCTTCATGCACATCATCAATGGTGCACATATTAGACTAAAATATCTAATGAGTTTCTGGTAAAAACTAGAAATTCCATGAAACCTCCTTACTTCTGTGGCACTTGTCAGCTCAGGACATTCCAACAACACTTTGACCTTCTTTGGGTCCATCTTTAGTCCATGGATTGAGGTTATAGACCCCAAGTATAGCAATTCGTCCTACATGAAGGAAAACTTTTGCAAATTCACCAATATCTTTTCTTTACTCAACCTTTGCAACACTTTTCATAAATGAGCCAAGTGTTCTTCCTTCAACCTATTAAATATCATAATGTCGTCAGGGTATACAACAATGAAATTCCCCATAAGTGAGTTCAATAGCTTGTTCATCAGTCTAATGAACATGCTTGACACATTGGTCATTTCAAATGGTATAACTAGCCACTCATACAATCCTTCCTTCTTCTTAAAGGTTGTATTCCACTCATCACCTTCTCTAATCCTAATATGGTGATATCCACTCTTCAAGTTTATCTCGGTGAAGTATGACGCTCCAATCAAGTAGTCGATCAGGTCATCCATTCTAGGTAATGGAAACCTATATTTGATGGTGATCATTTTGATGGCCCTTGAATTGGTGCACATACTTCTTGGCACAAACCCAAACTAACCTAGTTTCATAGCGCAACATACCAACAAAGTCCTAAGGTATTGTCTCAACAATATTTTAACCCTGAAGGAAACACCTGCAGAGAAGATAAGGTCTTAACTAAGATACCTATGGGAGCTATAGGAACCATTTTTCCATAGTGATGAATGGAATATTCATCATACTAAACACCGGCATAATGTACTATGACAGATGAGGAACTGCGACCATTTCCTAGAGATCACTTACAACATTACCCATATTCATATCATTAATTCTAGCATGTCGATTCATACATTTATCCAGAAATATTCATTCATGCATGACAAAATAATAGTAAACATCACACAAATACATCATGCACAGTTGACACAAGGATTTTAAAGTGGAAATCCAATCGGGAGAAAGCCACAAAAGTGCTCATTTATTAAAAAAGTTGGTTCTCAAATGCTTCTAGTCTGCACACACACCATGTAGACATTTCCCAATACTCCATTAGAGCGATATGTGCACACAACCTACATATTGACTCCACACATGCAACTCTTCAACAAAATATATACGCAGTATTCGATAAATATAGCCACTTAGATTTTCTTATCGAATTTTTTTCCTTCTTATCTAATCCCAGAAAGCTTGATCCCTTGCAAATATATAGGCTCTACTAGCTTATTTAGATCCCGCGCCCACTACCCAGTAAGTGGACAAAAAATCCAACTAACCAACCAACCTTTCAGTTGGACATCATCAAAATGGTTACTCGTCCTTGAATTTTCCCCAAAATTTTGGAGCTAACCACTCCTTCGCAGTCTTGTTCACACTTTAACCAAGGTTCAAAAAATGGTACCAAAATTATCCAAAAATTACCTAGGGCTAACAGGCCCCCAACACTCACATGTGTCTTGTCCCGATCCACTTCATACAGAAATCTATGGTGCGGTCAACTTAGGCCGAAAGTCCTGGAATACTTTCTTGACATCCTCAACCCATTGCTGAACATCTACTTTGACTTTGGAGATGTCTTCAACAACTTCATATATGATGTGTTATGAAGTGTACACCCTAGTAATGTCTAAATATTGCTTTACTTCTACATGGACTGAACCAATGGTTGCAGTCACATGCTCTGCATTTGATTTAAGCTCCACGACATGATCTATTCAGCTTTGTTTCTATGTATGGAGTTTATTAACCTACTGTTGTAATACTTTGTGCTCATTATCCTTGCTCATCTTTTCTATCAATGAAATATTCTTTAAGGAACTTCATAGACTATCTAAAGTTTTCTCCTCTACACTAAGTTTATATGTGATATCGTGCAACTAGGCATCATCCAATAGGCCTCCCCATACCTGGGATACCTCCTCATATGCCTTAGCATAATAGGTTTTTTCCTACTGAATTTCTTCGACATCCTTTGCAACTTACTCCTGTCACTGTTCCAGTACTTTAGGTGTACTAGGAACAAGCTTAGCTTCCAAGTTTGCAATATTTTGTTGGAATTCATTGACAAATTCCCCTAACTTAATGAATAAGGCCTAAGAGATCATTTCTAGTATGACCCATACCTCTATAATATCTCTATAGGAAACATCAATTGCTTGCTCCAGTCGCTATCTATCCTATCACAACTGTTATGTTTGCTTCTCCTGCTCTACTACCTTGGTTTCTAGGGAAGTCACTATGTTTTTTGGCTGATTTAGTAGATCCTAGATTAAGTGCTCACTTGCCTTGATGTCCTCAACTTCCATATACTGAATGTTATGCAATATAAACATGGGTAGCAGAAACATGTCCAAATCGTCATAGGCAATATCTTGAATGGCATCATTCATCTCTACATTGCCCAGACTGACTTTTTTGGGAACTACCTGAAATTTACATTCCTACCTTAATGTTGTTGTCTCGATTGATCGATCATCAAAAGGGCCATCTTCTTTTGACATCAAAACCTTCCTACTCGCTGTGACCCGTACTTATTTCAAAACCTTACAACGGACCTGAAGTAGGTGGTATAATTACTTAAAATTATCAGTGTTCCTCTCATCATCTTTCTATCTATCCTCTTATGCGACTTCAACCATCCTATCCTCCAGGAGGTGTTAGGATATTTAGACACTTAGGAGTTAGTTAAGATCAACTTGTGTAATATATCCGTTAGGTAAAAGTGTGTTTCTTTAGTATGCATTAGTATGCATTTGTAAATATTCTAATCCGATGGTCACGATATGTTCTAGACATAGAGTGATCCGACGGTTCAACTTCTCTTAGATTATACCTGCCATTGATCCGTGGCTTAACACCTGATTGGTCTATGATCTCTATTTAAAGAGCATAGAGGGTCCTTGGCTAGTTGATCGATTATGAGAAGCTCATGTAACTTTCTTTCTTTTGCATAATAAATTGCTCCAAGTAGCTATTTGGCTGGGGCCATGGACTGTTTCCCTCTCGAGGGCTTTAACCACGTGACAAAAAATGGTGTATTGATCTGTGATCTGTTTGTGTGAAGCGGTTGTTCTTGGTGTTCGGTCCTTTGGGAGTACCCTGTGTATCCTAACATGGTATCAGAGCTTTTATGAAGAGCCGCTTTCGGTTTTGATCAAGATCTGGAACCGGTGTTGCCGAAACTTTAAAAGGGTTTCTAGTTCTAGATTTTTTGTGCATTTGTGGCCTATGGGAGCTATTCCATTGCATCTGGATCACCGTTTCCATTTGGAAATAGTTTTCGTTTCACTGAAAACCGTTTCCGTTTGCTCCAGAAACACCCATTTCGGCAAATCTGAAGGTATAATGTTACAGTGACGGATTTGTTTTTTTTTAAATCTCTCATATTTTATCAGTTTATTATTAGATATTTTATTTTTTAGTCTCGGATTGTTGTTTTCCCTGACTGCGTATGCTCTTTGCCGTGCACCTTGCGCGATCGCGGCGAATCAGAAACAGTAAGGGAAAGTTTTTTTTCTTGTCTTCTCGGCTACGTATGCTCTTTGCCATGCACCTTGTGCGATCACAGCAAATCAGAAACAGCGAGAAAAACTTGAAAACATAGACTTTCTGGGTAAGCTAATCAAGATCTAACCCCATTGTGTGGAAAAAAAAATTGTTTTTGTTTTTTGTTTTTTTTTTGTGATTTGCAGGAAAAGAAAGAAAGCATGGAAAACGAGAGAGAAGAGTAAAAAAAAAAACCCCCTTCCTCTTTCCATAGTTTTACGTACCTTTTAAACTTAGCTCACTTGGTCCAAAGTTGCTTTACACCTTGATAAGTCTTGAGTTCAAGTCTTATCAAGCTACTTTTAGTGCATGCAATTTCTATTTTCAAGTTACTTTATTGTAAAAGTGCATCTCACATTAATAAAATAAAATAAAAGTGAGTCACTTAAGTCTCTTAATTTATTGCCGCACTATTTAAAAAGTCACATTACTGTAAAAGTGAACATCACTTATTCTACAAAAGTGATTCACTTCAAAGCAACTTTATTGTAAAGTGATTGTCAAAGGTTGATCTTGGGAAGAGGGGGGTTATTTTTTTTTTTGCTACTCAAGTTAATATCTGCCATCTTTGGCCTGTGAGCCTGATTAGGCGATTGTGCCTTCTTCTTCTCCTTCCAACTTCCTTGACAGGTTTCTAACTCCAGTTTCTGATGATGACAGTGAGGATTAAAATCCACCTCCGCCTGCTCATGTTCCTCCAATTGCACCAGCACCAATACTTCCTCGATGGGTCCATTCAACATGTGAAGCAGCTGGTGATCTTGCCGGTGATCCTAGAGATCAATGTCGAACACGTTCTCAGTTTCAGCGAGCCTCTTCTCTTTTGGCTCAAGTTTCCGAGAATCATGATCCAAAAACTTTTGCAGAAGCTTCAGGAAATCTAGATTGGCATGCAGCTATGGATGAAGAATATTGTTCCTTAATGGCAAACGATACTTGGTATCTTGTTCCTATTCCAAAAGGAAGAAAACTTGTCAAATGTAAATGGGTCTACAGAACTAAGTATGCATCAGATGGAAGTGTTGAAAGACTTAAGGCAAGGTTAGTTTCCAAAGGTTTTTCCCAAGTTGAAGGGATTGACTACAATGAAACCTTTGCCCCTGTAGCAAAAATGAACTCCATCTGCCTTGTTCTTTCCCTTGCAGCCTTACATAACTGGGAAGTCCATCAAATGGATGTCAAGTCTGCCTTCTTACATGGTGATTTACATGTGGAAATTTACATGGAACAACCTCCTGGATATGTTAAGAATAACTCTAGCCTTGTTTGTCTCCTTAAGAAATCCTTATATGGACTTAAGCAAGCTCCTAGAGCTTGGTATGCCAAAATGGATAGCTTTCTCCTTGACACTGGTTTTTCTAGATGCCATTCTGACCCCAATGTCTATACCAAGAAAGTAGGAAACCATCTTATCATACTTGTTCTTTATGTTGATGATCTTATCCTTACTGGTAGTGACCCTAACCTGATAACCCATGTGAAATCCAGTCTTAAGCAAAATTTTGAAATGTCAGACTTAGGACATTTGCATTATTTTCTTGGTCTCCAAGTCTTGCAAACCAAAGAAGGAATCTTTCTTTCCTAGTCTAAGTATGCTTGTGACCTTCTTCGTCGCTTTCACATGGAAGATTGTAAACCATCCCCTTCTCCCTTCCAGTCTGGAGTCAAAATTTTTGCCACTTGTACTTCCCCTGAAGTAGATGCCACCTTGTATCGTCAACTTTTTGGTAGTCTTTTATATTTGACTCATTCCCGTCCTGACCTTTCCTTTGCCGTTGGTCGTGTTGCCCGTTATATGCAAACTCCTCATGAAAGTCACTGGAAAGCAGCAAAAAGAATACTTCGATATATTCGAGGTACAATTCAGTTTGGGATTCATTACAGTACATGGGGGAAACCTTTGTTGGTTGGTTTCACTAATTCAGATTGGGCTGACGATCCTGATGATCGAAAGTCTACTGCAGGTTATGTTTTCATTCTGGGATCTAGACCTATCACTTGGGCTTGTAAGAAACAACAAGCACTTGCTCTGTCTTCAGCAGAAGCAGAATATCGAGCCGCAGTTAATTCCA
>LPNX010555284.1:62634-139894 GCA_001517045.1 Pseudotsuga menziesii | reverse complement strand
GGACTGTTTCCCTCTTGAGGGTTTTAACCACGTGACAAACATTGGTGTATTGATCTATGATCTGTTTGTGTGAAGCGGTTGTTCTTGGTGTTCGGTCCTTTGGGAGTACCATGTGTACCCTAACATGAGGTTGTAGTTATCATCAGTCATCCCACCAAGAGTATTATCTTTAACAACTTTATGTTTGTTGTGTATTGGTTTCTTTTGCAACTCTAGATCTTTGCATTTATCCCCAAATCAGGATCTATTGGAGTAGCACTCAATTCATGGTCACTATCATGGTGGGAGATAGGAGGGTTTTCTTCATCTTATTGACCACCCTACTGATTTCAGGAACTTCCCTCATGTCACAGTTCAATATCGTTAGATAAATAGTCATATGTGACATTATACTTCCATTATTTTTTCCATTCCCAAACAATGTTATCAGTTTCTTCCTCCATCGGATGGAAAAAAGTGGTTAACTATTGATTTTGGGGGTCTCATCATGGCTAAATGTACATGTAGTGGGACATGATAGTAAACTTCATAGTATTCTGGTAGCGTTGCATAGTAGTAGCTTCAATCCTTGAAATCCTCTCAATGTGATTCCTTAACCCTTCGGTATGCATGTAGAATTCAACATTATTATCCATCTATCTCTGGTGATTTTCATCGAACCACAAGTTCTAGTATTCAGTCCCTCAATAAGGGACATTAACATTCATCCCCTGATATTTTGGTGGTTCTCCCTAGGAAACAAAAAAATTAGAATAATCAACCACGATTAAGTAAATGGGTTACGTTTCTCCTGTGCATCAAGTACAACATCGACCAATAACTCATTCAACGAGAACATCACCCAATTCATTTGAATGACCGCAGTGCATCGCTCTTCCACAACAATGGTACCAACAGTGCATTGATTTGGTCGCGTATTCCTTAGAAATTTTCTTGACAATACTTTTTCCATGAACCTTACATCATAGTCATTAATAGAGGTTATAATGTTCAAGGTCGTCTTTTCCCTCATAAATTTGTACTTATCCTTCATCCTGGTAGCAATATTCCTATTCCATTCCTTTACAGTAAAGAATAACACTAGATCAACCCATGCCTTGGGTAACCCTATAATACCAGGGACTAAATCCACATCAAATTTTTTTTTATGTTCAACCAGAGACATCCACCATGGAAACAAACCAGAAATTGTTTAACACAAGTGTTGAATTTTGCGGTATGGCCAAAATGGGGCATATGAATCAACAACAGAATTCCCTACCTCTGCAAACCATGATCCCAATCCATTGGTATTAACTCAACTGGTCCACGTTTTCCAATTTGTAGAGAGGTCATGTACTGATCAGTCTAACATTCTTTGAACTTCCTCAAATCATGGTCGGAGAATGAAAATCTCTTCAAATTAGCCATAATTTCTCCCATCAAGTGAACACCCTTTGGGGTAACTTGCTTCACCAATGGATACTTGGAATTCTTCTTAATCGATACATGTGGAGCACCATCTTTCCAAGTAGGAATATACCTTGAAAATTCCATCATAGAGCCAGAACCTGAAGCTTCAACGTCATGGGTAGCCTTAGATCTTGTTTCTCGATTGGTATCCTGGTCCCTAGTTCATTTTGTCTTTGGTGGATTGACAAGAATAGGCATTGAAACAACTTTGGGATGTTCTTCAATGATTGGAATGGAGGGCGGGGTCTCAATAGCATATCCCCGAGCAATACTAATGTTGGATACATTGATGTCCATATATGAAAATTGTAATTTCACAGTGTTCAACTCCATCAACTGTTACAACTCTAGCTTGCTCAATACACTTTGAAAAATTAACACAATGAGTATGGATGGCTGCCCAACTTCCCTTTTTGAATTGATTTGTGCATGCTTCTAGTCTGTCTGATCATTTGGTTAGTTAATCTGACAAGATGTTGTAATGATTACAAGGGTGGTGTCCAATCCATTCACACGATCGAATCCTTTCTTAGTTATTTATGACAAGTTTACACTATCATCACCACTACATCCACCATAGAATTTGTTATTTAATGAGCATTAATTACTGATTTGAAAGGACAACTTTATTGAAAGTGCCAACTATGACACAAGAGTAACCCTGACAGATGAAAGACCAGACTCTAACACTTTACAAGTACATCGACTAACTACATACACTACCATGACACAATATGCTTTGACTAAACTAAATAACTTCGACAAAACCTCTTCTCTTTTTATTTCTATATATAGACTCGGTTGAGGGGAATGTGGGTATCCTTATAAGGTTTTATCCAACTTCCATTCACTAATCGTTCTAGGGGCGTCCCATATAACTTTTGCAACTGAACCGAGCCACCCTCAGTAATAAAATTGACAAGATATGGAACCAACCAATGCATTTGAAGCTTACCTGGATGCTTGAAAAACTTCTTGTCGTAGAGGATGACCATATCCCCACATTTGAGTTGCTTCTTTTTAATATGTCCTTCATGCCAAGCCTCATGTCACTCTTTTTCTACGCATTGATGATATCCCACACTGAAGCAATCTTCTTCCAGCTTCAATAACTATGACAACCTTTCCTCAAAAGCACTAGTATCATACATACTAGTGATAGAAGCTACCCTTAAACTTGACACAATATATTCCATGGGAATGACAACATCTTTCCCATAAACTAATATGAATGGTGTATACCCAGTTAATTTCTTATAGGTTTTTGCGATAATCCCACAATATAGCATACATTTTTAAGTCTCAGTCATAACGGTTCATGTTACATACCTTAGTAAGTGCATTCTCCAAAATATTATTAAAAGCTTATACAGTTCCATTTTCCTACGTGTGATAAGGTGTAGTATTCCTGTGATGTATATGAAATTCTTTTTTCATTTTCTCAATCATTTTATTAAAAAACTGAGTACCCTGGTCTCTCAGCAGTACTCTTGGATTACCAAACCTGGTCACCACATTGTCGAACGAAAATATTGCAGCAGTCATAGTCATGCAATCTTTCATAGGAGATGCCTCATCCTATCGGGTCAAGTAATCTGTTGTAGTAATGATATAACTAGCACCCATTCTTTTACCGGGTGGGTTGATGGGACCCACAAAGTTAATGAACCACTTATTAAGGGCTTGTAGTGGTACATGTGGTACCAAGGGAATCTCATCTCGTCATGATGGCTTTCCAGTTCTTTGACACACGATGCATCTCTTATAGTATTCAAAGGAATCCCAATGTAGTGTAGGACACCACATTCCATTCCTCAGTATCTTATGTGATGTCACTTTCCCCTTATAGTGGCCTCCTACCACCCCCTCATGAGCCTCAGCTAATACTAGTGGTTGCTCATGTTCTAAGACACAATGACATAAGATTTCATTAGGTTCCATTTTATATAATTGTCCTCCTATCAACTCGAAATCCACAACCTTAAAAACCAATTGCTTCTTTTGCACCATGTTATACCATGTTGGTGCACATCCCGTGGTAAAAAAATGTACAATGTCTTCATAGTAACAATTGACCATTTTAATTGCAAAAAGTTGTGCATATGGTAAATTATCATTGAAGTTGGTTGGTTCTTTCCTTGTCTCCAAACGTGACAAGTGATCAAGTCCAACATTTAGTCGATCTGGTTTAACAACAATCTCAAAATCAAACTCTTGGACAATAGGAAGCCATTGATAGATCTCCCCCCCAAACACTAGATTATTGACCAAATATTTTAGAGCAAAATGCTCTTTAAACATCTTAAAATGCCACCATTTAAATAGTGTATGAACTTCTGCACTGCATAGACCATAGAAATCCCTTCCCTCTTAGTCGTCGTATAATTTTTCTCTGCAGTCTGTTATCTCCTAAATAAATTAATTTTCAATAGGTCCACTCAGACAATTTATTTTTTGCATAGTGATGAAGATTTCAGGGCATATTATGAAAGATGTTTGAGTGACTAACAAAGTTGGAATATCTAGTGTTCTGTTTTTCAAGAAATTTGAAAGTTTTAGCTTTCGGTGGTTTAGGCGAACTTTCCAATAGTTCATTGGCCACCGAAAGCCCAGCTTTTGGCAGCTAACAGTTTCGACTCAGGACCACGTTAACCACTGAAAGCCTGTTGATCATGTTTTGAATAAAATCTTGGAAAGGGGGCTTTCGGTGGCTTAGGATAACTTGCCAATAGTTCAATAGCCATCGAAAATCCCAGCTTTCGATAGCTTAGCAATTGGTCCAAGAAGACATTAAACCACCAAAAGCTCATTAATTACGTTTTTGTATAAATTTTGGAAAGGAATCTTTCAGTGGCTTGGGTGAACATGCCAACGGTTCATTATCCACCGAAAATCCCAACTTTCAGAAGCTTGCAAATTAAACCCTAGTTTCCCTTAACTGCCAAAAGGCCAAAAAAGGAAAAACAACTAGCTATCCTTCAAAATCAAACGCTGTCAGCATGAGGCATGTCATGATCTAGCACTTAACCACCGAAAAGACTAGGGGACTGCAGCAAATCACAAGTTGGTGGATAAGAGGTCTTTATTGATCTGAAGTGACTAATAGAGATCAAAACCATAGCCTGCTCTCCACCTATCCCACGACAACAGTTAAACCTCCACGAAGCATCAAGTTCCAGTAAAAAATGATTACTATGCTAACTATCTCGTGGTTATCACCAGAATCCACCATCATCTTACTCAAGTACCAATTGAGTGGTTAACCCCTCAAAATCAGCATCCTATCTTCAGTACACTCCACATTCTCTGCATGCATCCTTACTACATAAGGCTATTCTTGAAACCAACACGCTAATCTCCTTCCCCGAATTTGAATTTCAATTTTGCAGGCACAACAGAACATTCAAGAAGATGAAGAGAGGAGTAGGACCCACTCAAAAACTCAAAAAACAGGTTTCCTTGGCTAAGCATTATTTCAAAATGGTCTCTAAGCCACCAAAAGTGGACTTTTGGCAGCTAAGACCGAAATTTTAGGGCGCTCCAAGCCACCGAAATTGGAGTTTTACTATGAAAAGGCATCATTTTAAAATGGTGATTTTGAGCGACTCGAGAATCATTTTACAAAACGCTTAGAAATTTTTTTTCCTAACATGTCAGAGAATAATAACCTCTCTCAGTTTTACTACAGGTGTTGCATATTGGGAGAATCGAATCCATCTCTGAGCCCTAATTTTTGGATATCAGAATTTCGTTGTTTTACACATGTTTTTGAAATACATATTTACGGAAAATGAAAACGAATTTAAAAAAACTGAGAGAGTTTTTTTCTCACAACCAACCAATATACAAAAAATTCTTTCAGTTTATATACATGTGTCACAGATTTGATGGAACAAATCCATCTCTGAGCCCCAGTTTTTAGCAGTTTGGCCAAATTTTTAGGGCAAAATATGACATGTCAGCCCTCCAGGTGGCATTTTCGATCTCATCTATCATTCCATGAAGATTTGCTGCAGATTTTGAAGAGTTTGAAGTAAACCTAGGTCCCAGAGAATCAACCAGCTATTAAACCAAGTATATGAACTGGAGGTCCTAGAGAGAGAAATCAAAAGAACCAATGCAAGATTAACCAAAAGAAGTACTAAATTGCATGAATCTCTTCTAGAAATGAGAGAGATATATACCCTGCTGCAAAAAAGAAATCCGAGATTAAATAACGAAAATGCCAGGCTCTATAAGAATATCAGGCTGTCAAGGTTGCATATGAAGAGGTCAAACCCTAAATCTCAAGCTCACCAAAAGTTGGAAAACCTAGCAGAAGTGGCAATAAACATTTTTGGCCCAGCAGCAGCCTGTGAGACTGCTGCCAATCCAAACCCTAGTAAGGCTGCAGAGACATCAAAGGGATAGCACCAAAACCTCTAAAACAACAAGGAAAAGAATTCAAACCCTAAATCTCAAGCACGCTTTGCACTAGAAACCCTAGCAGAGGCAGTAACAACCTTTCATGATCCTGACGTAGCTCATGATGCTACTGCTCTGTCAAACCCTATGCAGGTTGAAGGAGTACCAAAAGAACAGGAGTAAAGTGTAAAAGGATGATTAAAGGCTAATACAATTTTTGCAGAAAACAGAGCTTTCAGTGGCTTAGGAAAATGCAACACCTGTTCATTAGCCATCGAAAGTAGAGCTTTCAACAGCTAACAGACCCATGATTCTGCTTCCTTAACCACCAAAAGAAAAAAGGGGTGTAGAAAGATATTTTGACACACAGAACCTGTTTTGGCGGATACAACTACCTCAGGGATGAATTATAAAGCTGAAAATTGATGAAAAGCATTAATGGAGGGGGTCTGTTCCAGTTTTTAGGGTGCGATCAAGGACAAATGGGTCACAAACCCTACATGTTTTTGACCAATCGTGGCTCATCTATCATATAACATGTTACAGCTCTACTTCAGTAATCACTGCAGTTATCAAAGAGTTCAATGGGTGAACAAGTGTTAGAGTTAAATAGACTAGTACTTAAAATTAGGGTTTTTGACCTAATTTTGCAAAAAACATTTATTTTATCTATTTTTTGTAAATCAGATCCAACTTTTTAGGATCTAAATATTTTTGTAAAGGATATAAAGCCTAATACTTATGTTGAAGCAAAGGTTCGACTTCAGATACTTTTAGACCCTTATTGTTATCAAGCATCTCATGTTATTCATCATTTAATATAAGCTCTTTTGCTATTATATGTTTAGCTTCCATATCTTTTCTGTTCTGTACTTGTGCTTGAATGTTTGATTCAGGTTTATTCATTTTATCTAATATCTGATAGTTTTCATCCTATCTGCATGTTGATGAGTTGAATTGCAAGTAATTTTCCTTGTTATGATTAGCCATTCATATGTGATTGTTTTATATATGAATCTTCTAGCATAGTAAGTTCTCCATTTATCCACCTTATTATCAAACCTATGAACATTGGTAGTTAGAAGCCTTATATATTTGATTGGGTTCTATGCATGTATTGAGTGAATTAGGTCTTGTAGGTCATCTGACTTGATCCATTTAGAAAAACCATTAAAAATAGTTAAGTTATCAGGCATCCTCAAGCTGCAACCTAGAGGAGTTTCCTGGAGTGATAACATAGTCGACATTTTTCTGCTGGGAAATGCAATTGGATGGTCGATAGACCTTTCAACTGGTTGTTCTAGCAGTGCACCAAGATCAACATACAAGGCATCCACATGAACATGAAACTCTTTTTGACGATCAAGAAAGATCAGGATGGGAGTAGAGACCATTTTTTCCTTGAGTGTGTTGAGGCTCATCTGACATTCTTCATTCCAATGTAACTTTACATCCTTCTTTAATAACTTTTCCATCAGGGTTGTGATTTTTGCATAACCTCATATAAACTTGCTTTAATACCTAGTATGTCCCAGTGTAGTTCTCAAATGCTTGATAGATGCATGTGGTGGAAAGATAACAATGATACCAATATTCGCTGGAACCATCAATATTCCTTCCTTGCAAACAACATGGCCCAAAAAAATTCCAAAGGGTGCACAAAATATGCATTTTTTCAAGTTTAAAGAAATTCCAAATTATATACAATGTTGTAACATCATTCAAAGACTCTCAATATGATCCTTAATAAGTCCATAGACTGTATAGTCGTCGAAATAAACTTCTATAAGTTTGTGAATAAATTATTTCAATGCAGTAACCACAATCCTAAAAAATATAGCAGTAACATTCTTAAGTCCGAAAGGAATTATCGTGTACTTAAAGCATCCTCACTCAGTTGCAAATGTATTCATGTGCTGATATTTTTTCGCAATCTGATGGTAACTAGAGAATCCATCAGTGAAAGAATATACCTCTTGTCCTTCGACGATCTCAAAGAATTCATTCTTAAAAGGTGTGGGGAAAGGGTCATGTAGGCATGCGTCATTCAACTTTCGTAGGTCAACACAAATACAAAATTCCATAGTTTTCTTATCCTGAACGACCATAAGACTAATCCATTTTGGTTCTTCAGCGGGTTCAATAATTTCGGCATCCAACGTCCTCTCAAGATCCACTTTTCCTTTTTGTTATACCTCAAATTCCATCGATAAGGTCTTTGCTTCACTAGGTTAGCATTGGGTTTTAATGGAATCTTTATCTCTCCCAAATATCCTACAATTCCCTTTATCTCAGATAATTTCATCAGGAACATATATTGAAACTCATGGAATAAGTCAACAACTTTTGAAATAGTCTCATCATCCCAATAATCTCCAATATTTGCAAACTTCATACTTTAAAGGGAACTGATATGTACCTTCTTAATTTTCAGCGGGTTCAAGAACTTTTCATAGGAGATACACGGTCAGTCCAGTACTCGGCTACCTTCAAATTATAGGATGTGAATGTCACACGGATCATCATTATTAGGTTCTCCTGAAATATTATAACACCCCATTAATATTTTTATTGTCGTAGTCCACTTCAGTAGACTCGATGTAGATACATAAATTATTTGAAATTCTTGGCCTTGATCACTTGAAGAGATGTGTCTATCGATGGATTCTCATCAACATAGATAAAAGTGTGCTTAAATCTAATAGAGAGCTCATCCATGTTATCACTTCCACGCTGCAGTTCCAACGAGGTGTACCAATTCTTGGGTATCACATCCAATGTATGGATAAACATATGGACCCAATGTTTTTTAGGAATAGTCTTCCAGGTTACAGTGAATGCATTGATGATGGTCGGCAAGGCATACCAACCCTGTGTACTTATCTCCGCTATAAGGAACTTTATCGCTGAATCAGATCTCTAATAATCTTCGACACTGTGGCCAAACCCTCCATCTCGTCGGTGTAGCCTTTAGAGCCACATCTAAAGTGATCAGTCGTTCTTGTTCTAGTAAATTTACTTCAAATACAAGAAGAAATGCATCTTGGTTAGGTAACCCTTCATAAGTAGGCTAATCACATACCTTAGTGTCAACCCATCTTCAAGAGTTTGCAATTCGAACAAGTTTTTTTATGGATACTTCATGCATCTGGTTCTGTCAATTTTCCAGTGCTTCCCCTAAATTAGACGAATATGAGATAATAATTCACCAACTTAACTTACCATCATCCGTGAGGTTGACATAACCACCTAGTGTAGACAAGATGTTGTATATATTATCCAAATCCCCTTCATGATACTTTCCTCGAACAAGTTCTACATATCATCGTTCTTCTCGTGGATCCAATGGAGAAACTACCTACATCTCTAAGCATTCAAATGATAGAATCCTCTTTTTGAAGTTTATGATCATCTGATTTTCAATGGCCCAGTTGATGGCCAACAGTGTTGAGTACTAATTGGTGTCATCAACAATTTCGATTACCTCAAAGTATGCATAAGTGCAGAGTCCTTCCACTTCGAAAGGGACTCTTCGAAGATAACCAATGGGTAGAATGTTTAACTGATTCGCCAATCACAACTGAACATCCAACCACACTAGCTTGGACCTCCCCATACTCTAATAGGTTTTCTTATTCAAAATGTTGACATCTGAACCCAAATCTAATATAATGAAGTCCATATTGTAATATCCAATTTGAGCATTCATCCACAGTTGTCCACCAATATTTCTTCCAAAGCATATTCATTTTTAATAAGGGATAAGCAACTTTTCAAGAAATCTTTCAGATCACTTACCCATCCTGTCAAATTATCTGGAACAGACCGATCGAATCTCTTCACATTAATGCAAATATACATATAGCAGTCCCGGATACATAAGAGTACAATGGCCATGAATAGGCATGATATACAAATGTCATGTGTGGTCATTGCCACGTACAATATACAATGAATCAATATCTCCATAATGGATGAAGATATCTGATATACAATGGAATATGGTCACGAGAGTTGACATCTCATGAATACTATAACAATCAAGGAGGTAGCATATGTGGAATGCCACCAATCTCATAGGTCTTCTACGCAAACTGCTACAAGTACATGTCCTATCATGTGAGTAAAGGTGTCGAGGTTGAACATGATAGTCCATCGGCTGATTACCAGTCATTGATGTATACCATTAATAGACACGAGATATCCCACCGATAATGATAATGGGAATCAAGGTACGTAGTGCAATATAACACATGTGAAAATATGTTTTGAGGTCTAACACTTGAAAGAATCCATCGATTAGGGGAAATTTATGTATTCCAAAAACTATCGATGGCGAGATAACCTATCACTAATTACTGTAAGTCTCAGGGCACTCAAATGGACTCTAGACTCCTATTCCAGAATAGATGATATGAAGTCGATGGAATGGAATCAATTGGAAGGAGGGAATTAAGGAATCCCCCATCAATTAACACGAGGTACTTGGCAACGCTGGATAATGTGGAAGAAATCAAACGAACAAGATGTGCACGAACCAGTAATTGTACCAGGGATGGCCAACATGAAAATTCAAGATAACTGAGGAATGGACGACTCAGAATTCAACTTCCTTCGAACAAGAGCATAAGGTGAATGGTGACTGAAGGTAGGCAACATAGACTCGATATGAAAACTGGGACATCCCTGCGACATAGGAGGAATCAACAGAGGCTCCATAGGGACTGAAAGCATAACCAGTTGGTGGAGAAAAACTCAGAGTAACGAGTACAAATCTAAAGTCAAAATAAAAACCTAATGAATGTATGTGATATATAGTGCTCTGTTCGAAGGTGACACGTCTCAACAGCTACCAAATATAATATCATTTCCCATCCGTGTTTTTATGTTTTTTAATTTTTTTTAATTTTTCAAATGTTGAAAAGATTGAAAAAGAATAAAAGTGCTTTATAGTGTACAACTAGGAGGAGACGAGTGTCGCGGGAAAGAAAACTAGTTCCAAGCAGTGAAACATACCTATGCTCAATGCAAGGAATCATGTGTAGGATAAGGAGACTTAGGGGAAGGTATCCTCTCGGTAAAGGGTGATCGAGCTACAAAGGATATGTAAAAGGCTCTACTTGGATAGGATTGAGACAACCTCGGGCTACATGGCTTATAACTCGGAAGAGGGGAGCTGACGTAAATCTCAATAAGGAAAGAAAAACTCATGAAATGCAATCACAACTTGATATACAAGGGAGTCCCTGTAGGGAATGGCTAGCATAAATTTCAAGAGGAGTATGAAGCTCTTGCTCAAGGACATGGTGGGACAATAAGGGACTCCCCAAACCTAAAGGAGAAATCTTAGCATGGGCACCAAATGCAAATGAGATCTAACTAAGGAGCCCATGTATAGAAAAGCTCTACCACTTACATAATGTCACTTCTAAATAATAGTATGAAGGTTTCGCGACATTACGAAGTGGGTCTGTACCTAAGGTCAAGATGAAATGGTCATAAGGAAATGCATAATTGAAAGCGGATGTGAAGTCAATGACAATTTGCAGAACACACTTCACGAATTATTGAACCTAATACATAAAGATAAGTCAGTGGCACAATTCACTGACCTATTGCAAAATATTAAAAACAAAAATGATACAGACTAAGAGTATATGCAGCTTAAACCAAAAAAATAAGAATGATGCCGACCCACTTGTCGATCTTGAAATAGAAGGTTACCACGTTCGACAAGTCGTTCTCGATTTTGGATCCCAAGTAAATATCATGACGAGAGACACATGGGAACAATTGGGTAGGCCCTGATTGAATGAATGAGGGATATATTTAAAGTTGTTCGACCAAGGACTCATCGAACCCATTGGGGTTTGGAGAAATGTCGATACAACAATAAAAGGCATTTCAACAAAAGTTGATTTCGAGATGATCGACCCTAAGGAAGGATCCAAATCCTTTCCAACCCTGGTAGGACGCCCTTGGGGTGGAAAAATGAAGGCATCTATCTCATTGGACAAAGAAAGGATAAAACTAAAAGGGAATGGATAGAAAGTGATTGTCTCCATTCACTCTTCACAAGGGGAACCCTGGACTGAACACATTGATGAAGAATTCAATGTTTGACAACTCTACCAGATTCAAAATAATGAAGATTACACTGAACCTAATAATTATGGAGAACTTCATCTAGGAAACCAGGACTCGGTTGGATATAAATCAGATGCAGAACTGTATGATTGGGAAATTGAAAACTATGAAACACAAGCAAGGGGTTGCTGGACCATTCAAGCTATCCGAAAGAAATCAACTTGACAATTCTTTTCTATATCGACTATTCCAAAAATGTTTGAGAAAAAAATAAGGGAATATCCCTCTTTAGCACCAACAAAAATAGATAATAAATAGAGTCTTCGGTATAAAGAAATAGAATCACCAGTTCTCCATGTAGAATAAGTCTCTAAGAACCTAGGTAAACATGGACAACTTCAAAGCCTGGTTGAAACGTTTACAGGACAAGCTTCTTGATGGTGGGATACACATCAGTCGAGACTGCAAATGTGGACAACAGATTCGACTTTCTTCATAGAAAGGTTCAGAGGAAGGAAACTAACAAAACAGGCATAAATACCTGTCTTCATCCAAGGGCAAGATCCAGAAAATCATATAAGAACATGTGAAAAAGAATGGAGAATACTTGGTTACAAAGATGAGCGTATATGGCCACACCCGTTTCCCTCGACATTAGAGGACCTACCTAATAAATGGTATAAAATGGAAGAATCACGGGGTAAAACATTCCTATGGAATGAAATTAGAGAAAATTTTATTAAAGACTTTATCTTTATACCGGAAGACAAGAAATTAGTCGAAGCTACAAAACAAATAAAAACATTTATACAGCCGACTACTAACAAGTCGACACAAAATAAAAGCCGACCAAATGCAACATGCCATAACATTTGATATAACAAAATACCCCAATTAAAAAGACTCCAATTGGAAAATGAACATACACATAGGAAAAGCTTTCAGTGGAAATCTGATCACCCAGAGATGATCAAACTAGTCAAAATGATACTCAAAATCGAATCAAGCGACAAAGTCGATACCGACCGGATGACGGAAGTAGACTTTCGAACAACATTTTCACAGTTCAAAGAAGATAGTTGACAGATTAATGAAAGTAAAGCGCCAGAATGAATGGACGCGAAAGTAAAAACTAAAGAAATTGACATTTCTAATGATAATAGATTGAAAATGGAAAAAATTGGCAATTATTGGAGCGAAGAACAAACTACAGAAATCGTCGACTTATTAAAGGAATTCTCAGATGTATTTATGCAAGATTACAAATACTTAAAAGGATTAGTAGCAAAAATGGGCGAGATGAAGATAGACATCAAACCTGATGCCCGACCTATAAAGAAAAGACCTTACAAATTGGTGCATAAATATAAAGAAATAGTAAAAAAGGAGATCAAAAATATGTTGACAGCGGGAATTATTTACCCCATCAACCAGTCGGAATGGGAAATCCCAATGGTCATCCAACTGAAAAATCATGACCCAACAAAACTATGAATCTGTGTTGACTTCCGAGAGTTAAACAAAGTTACCCTAACAGATTCATTTCCAACTCCATACGCCGATGAAATCTTAAATGAAGTCGCAGGACATGAATGCTACTCATTTACACATGGATTCTTAGGATACAATAAGGTACTAATAGCCAAGGAAGACTAGAAAAAGACAACCTTCGTATGTGAATTTGGCTCATTTGCTTACATAGTAATTCCATTCGGTCTCAAGAATGCACTTGCAGTGTTTTCAAGAATAGTTGTCAAAAAATTTCAAGAATACATTTATAAAACAATGGAAGTATACTTTGATGATTTGATGATCTATTCCATGCTGAAATACCATTGTAAATGGTTAAGGCTTATGTTGGAACGATGCCAACAGATTCAGTTATCTCTCAATATAAAAAAATGCATATTCTTAACCACTATAGGAATCCTACTAGGGCATATTGTATGCAAGGAAGGTATCAAGGTCGACTTTGCTAAAATAAAAATTATCATCGGCTTAAAACCACCGGTTAATCCAAAATAGGTCAGAGTATTGTTGGGTCATACATGGTATTATAGAAAGTTCATCCAACACTATTCATATATGACTTACCCATTAGAAGAATTGTTAAGAGAAGATGAGGAGTTCGACTGGACAAAAGAATGTGATACATCTTTTGACACATTAAAAAGAAAACTAGTCGAAGCAAACATACTCAGATTTCCAAACTGGTCGATCAAATTCCATGTGCATATTGATGCTTTAGGCCTAACAATAGGTGCAATTTTGACACAACCTAGGGAAGACAGAATGGATTACCCAATCATATACAGCAACATAAAATTAAACAAGGCAGAACGCAATTACTCAATGACAAAAAGGGAGGCATTAAGTATGGTATTTGCACTTCAAAAGTATTGACATTACCTACTAGCTAACCCCTTCATATTCTATACCAATCACCAAGCACTAAAATACCTTGTCAACAAAACTTTGCACCACGAGAGAATATGTCATTGGTTGTTATTGTTCCAAGAATTTGAATTCAAAGTAGTAGTTCGACGAGGACGATTGAATGTTGGACCCAACCACTTGTCGAGGATCGACATAGGGGAGGAACTGATAGGGGTCGAAGATGACTTTCCGGACGCACACTTATTTCGAATAGAAGCCGTTCCTGTAGAATTAGAATAAATAGCACAAATCTTGGAGAATGGTCAAGCACCGGATGGAATGAGCATGAAAAAGAAACAAATTTTATCCATGAAAGATGCACCATATAGTCTCATTAATGGATTCTTATATAAAATGGGTTTGGACGAAGTAATCCATTGATGTGTGTTAGAACATGAACGAGAAAACATTATGCATGAAGCACACTATGGACCGGTGGGAGGACACTCTCAGTCAGATACAACTGCCAAGAAAATTCAACAGTCAGGGCTATGGTGGCCAACACTGTACAAGGACTGTAAAAATTTTGTTAGCAAATGTGATCGTTGCCAACGTCTAGGTCGACCATTAGCTAGTATGGAGATGCATTTGATATCAATAAACCCAATTTTAACATTCGAAATCTGGTCCATCGACTTCATAGGACCATTCTTAGTGCCAGCAAAAAGGACAGGTGAAAGGTACATCATAACAACGGTAGAATATATCACTAAATGGGTAGAAGCAGAACCTATCAACATCTGCTCGAGTGAGGTAGTTGCCAAATTCATATACAAAAATATAATTACAAGATTTGGCTGCCCTCTAACCTTAAAACAATCACAACACTAACAAAACAGTTCAAAATTGACCAGCGACGAAGCACAACCTATCACCCTCAATCGAACGGGGTGATAGAGGCATTCAACAAAACATTGACAAGGGGTCTAACAAAAATCTGCAATATCAACAAAGATGACTGGGATGAGAAAATACCTGCAGTATTATGGGCGTACATAACAACATATAAAAGTTCGATCGACCAAACACCCTTTCGACTAGTATATGGCCAAGAAGCAGTCGTTCCTTTACATTTCTGACAACAGACACCGATAATAGCTGACATATTACATATCAATGTCGAAGAAGCAAGAAAGGATCGACTAATGCAACTAGCCAAACTAGAAGAACACTGACTGCTTGTGGTACAACACCAAGAAATTCTGAAGCAACAACAGAAGGCTTGGCACGACCGAAACATTACAAATAAGAATTTGTTGATCGGAGACCTTACGTTACTATACAATAGTCGGGTGAAAGGAAAACCTAAAAAGTTACACACAGAATGGATGGGACCTTACATTGTCGAAGAAATCAATGACAATGGATCAGTTCGACTGAGAATAGTACAAGGAATAGTATTTCAGAAACTGGTAAACAGTGCCCGACTAAAACGACACCAAAACTAAAAAAAAGCTAAAAAAAAAAGTCAAAAGAAAAGCAGTTTTATAACTGTTAACAAAAACTAGAAAAACTAGAAAAAATAAAAAACCGAAATCCAAAAAGAAGCAAAGGAAAACCAAAATGAATTTTGACAGACGTAGTAGACCACCATTCGACAATAATCGACATGTTTACCATCGACATACCGCAAATTGACCATACCATCGACATCGACAAGAGGATCAAAATGTCAAATCAACCCAGCATGACTACAGTCAAAAGGAGCGCCGAAACCAGAGTGCATTAAATCAACCTTCATTAGAGCGCCCCTTGCCATCAAATCCGCCATTAATAGCACCATTGACAAGATTTCCATTTCCTCCGCCAATAAATACTACACTAGAAGGATCACATACTGTTTCACCAAGATCTAGAGCGACGGAATTACTAGACCCCTATGATAAAATCAACTAAGAAGAAATCCGAACCGAAAACTGAAACGATTATTAAACATTAAAAATGCAAAAGTGCAGGATGTTTCATGGGAATGAAACTAGGCGAAAATCAAAGCATGGGCTTACCAGGGTAAGTTAAGAATGACAAATGAAGCGAACAAGGTAAACCAGAGCACCATTATGAATTTTTTGAATGCACCTCTCATGGAAAGTTTTGGAGGAACAAAGGAAAATATTGTCAAATTCATCATCATCCGGTACCACAATGGGAAGTTCTACTTCGACACACCAGTGGAAATACCAGTCGAAACCATTTGCAAATTTATTGGGTTGTCCAACAAAGGTGACCTTGTTTCTGTAGGCATCAAAGAAGGATTGGTTGAAAATATAACGGGAACATCGATAGGGAAAAAATCTAAAGGGTTAATTGTCGGTAAAATCCAAGCCACCACAACCAAAATGGTGGCCAAAATTGTATCCACAGGCCTGATTATCACAGGACGCGGCTGCGATTTGAAGCTCGACATGCCGGAAGCTGTCAACTGCATAGAAAACATAGAAAAAATATACTATTGGGCTCAATATATGGTTGACATGCTCAAATATATCTGCGAGAAGTGCCAAGAATCAGGTGCAATAATCAGATTCCCATCACTCTTAATATGGATAGTTATGTACCACCTATGTCCAGTGGACATAAAGACTTCTTGGAGCCAAACATGTTTCATTTGTGGTGCTTTAAGCCTTTTTCAATGGCTGGAACCCCACTAGAACAAGAAGAAAGCGAAGTGTTCCTAGAACACTGGTTTTAAAAGCTTAAAGTCCAAACAACCAGATGGAGGGTGCCTCAAAACATCCAAAGATGCCTACCTCCTACATCACATATCCAACTAAAGATGGACCACACATCAGTATGGCATAAGCAAGGGTCTACTACAACAAAGGCAAATCCACTCGACTACTAACCAACAGTTGAGGAGATCTTCACAGAGCTAGCCAGGAAGTCCAAAACCAACATCACCATACCAGTGGCTGCAAAATCAAGCAATAAACACATTATAGAACCATTTACCAACCAAGATAAGGAGCAAGACTATGAATTCAACCTTCATATTAGTACGTTCACTTCGGAAGACAATCCGACAGAAGAGAAAAACCCCCTCCAAATTGAAAATGTACTGACTGAACAACATGCTGTCACATCGACATAACAAAGAATTATCGTCCCGACTCAATACTAGGAGAAAGGAGAAGAACAGATAGAGGAATAAATTCAATCAAACAACCCAAAATATGCCATGACAAAGGAAAATTTGAATAAAATAACTAAGGAAATATCAACTTCAAGGAGAAGAAAGGAACTTAGGCAAAAGGGAAGGGGAAGCATAAACTCATCTTATCAGAGGATTCGGGAGATGAGGAAGAACTACTTGCTACTATTGCTAACATCCTGGAGGATGCTTTAACAAACAAGGTATCTGTTGAGACCCAATTCAAGCAGTTTGTTGAATCAGGAGCAAAGCAAGGCAGGATTAAAAAGGTAAGAACTGATACCCAACCCGAAATAAATCCTATCGATTTAGTTCCAGAATCACCAATACCTTCTCTGACTAGAATAACACCAGACTCAACCATGACCATATCATCGATTTACAATGAAATTATCCCCGGAACCCTTAAGGAAAAAATTGATAAAGATGTTGAACTTCAACAATTTATCAATAGACTGCCAAATATATTCCTTAAAGCTCAAAAAATCACCACCACCCATAAAATTGTCGAGTCAAGCTCTATCCGACAAATTCTCACTCCATAAACCGACCAAGTATCACCACCAACAGTTGTGGGATTTATCAAATCATCATTCATTCGCAACCTTGACCCGACATCCACCATAATCGCAACCCAAATTTCATCATTTACACCAACCTTCCAAAACATTCCGGTCACTGAGGCAGATAAGGGATTACTTGCCCTTGAAGGTAATAATCAAGCAGCACTAGATGCAGAAATCGACAACCTCATGGAAGATGAATAAATCAACAACCTTGTAAACGTACAACTAGAAGTCGAAAACCCCATGCCGACAAGTCGTTTTCCAACCACCCCTCTAACTCTAGACCATTCACCGTCACCATCACCACCTCCAGCGCCAGAGTCTCCTCATAATCCAGAACCACCATCTTTACCACCATTGGAAGCACACACAACCACAAACCCCATGCAGGAAACCCAACAAGCTAATCCTAACACTGCAGAAGTTCAATCGACTGAGAATCCACCGACTGAAGAATAACAAACACCACAACAAGATCCAACATCAGTACCAACAGGATCAGAAGTGGTCCATAAGTCTAAACATAAGAGCAAAAGAAAATAAAAAAAGAGCACCACCAGCCGCAGCAGATACCAACCATGATCCACCTTCATCAGTTAGGATTGACTTCTGCAATCGAAACACCAAAACTAAGAGATGGAGAGTTGGACCAATTCAATTAGGAGCACTCACCAAAGAAGCATCAACAAGAAACCAAACAAGACAAGAAAAAATTGAAAAAATGAAGACATAACAAGTTGAATTCCTGACTAAATGTAGTGCTTTAACATAAACAATCATACCGGGACCAACATAAACCGACACCGACAAATCATTGGAGAAAGCATACCAGCTATTCGAAAGTATCGTTTCGACCCTTCAAGCACAGCTACAGACCAAGAAATACGAGCAAAAATAAGAAACCTCTATGTTATTAAGACAACAGTACATAACATTTTCAGAAGCACACAAGGTACTACAAGAACATCTAGAGGAATCAGCTATTATAGAAGAAGTACTGCACAGCTGGTACACTCACTATGGACAAGTATTTCAACAAGCTCGAGAAACCCGCGAACATATCAAGAAACTAGAGAATCAACAGGGTCTTGACAAATCAATGCGGAGCACAATACAACATCAGATTGTATTGGAAACGACGAAACTAGAGAATCTAGAGAAACAAGCTCATCAGTGGGTAAACCAGTCTCTTTCCAGCATCAACAAACTGGACACAATCTGTCCATAAATGAAAATACTGAAGGACACAACAGATGAAAAATCCCAAATTTTGGGGCCCGAAATGAATAATATTGTAGAACTTTCAATATATGAGAAAATGACGACTCTATCTAGCATTACAACCTTGACCATAGACATCCAGAGAGCTCTCCGTAGTTGGGCAGATTTTCAACACCAACTGGCCATTTCAGCAGAAGCCATAGTCGAAGTATGTGTACATAGAAAACCATCTATTAGACTGCACATCCCATGAATACAGAACAACGAAAAGGAATCTACTCGAGGTAGAGTTTTGTGCCTCCCCTGTTTCTTCAGGATGAAGAAAGATTTTGTTCCTAGGGGAGATGTTGGGGGAGCTAGTCGGTGACCCGACTAGGATAGTTAACCGACTAATCGGAGGTTAGGCCGGCCCCCAAAGTTACGGTCAATTGACCGAACCAACAAGTAGTTACTCATAACCGTTTTGTAATCATATATAATAGGCTGTTGAGCCAGATAAAGAACTTGGTTCATTTTTTTATATGTATGGACCCTCATGTGATTCTATAATATAATCTGTTATTCTACTATCTGTTCTCGTCTCTTGTCTCTGTATGCTTATATGATTATGTATGTGTATTATTGGTAACCTTATGTGATTTGTGAGATTACAATAGTGGGTCTAGATTGTGACATTTTAGTATGCGATCAATAAGACAATGAGAGAATCTGGATCCCTTTATAGTGTACCTCTCCACCACATTTCTAGAATGTTTTGCTTTTGTATTTTCCTGCTTGGATAGTTTGTAAGGAGTTACAAAACTCAAGGAATATGAAATTATACTGAAAAAAAAATAGATTAGAAAAGGATGCACAAGGAGACATGGAAGTGGTCTTCCTCTCGAAGCGATATGTATCCATATCAATGTAACATATAATTTCTCTTTTTATAAAAAAGCTCTTCAACTGTTTTTGTTAATAAAAACATTACACAATCAAATTGCAAAAAAGTATTTGAAGAAGTTAAATCTATTTATACATTAAAAATAACAATCTCATTAATCCAAAATTACAATATTAAAAATAATACCTTAATCAAATTTTAGATAATCTTTACCAAAATATTTACTGGATAATCTTTCTATTTCACAATTCTTTTAATAAACCATACTTTTAAAATTAACAATAACCTATTTTTAATAAAAATACTTAAATAATATAATTTAATTTAAAATTTATCCACCTTCAATCCCTTCCTTGTTATAAAACATACAGAAAAACTAAATATCTTAGATGAAATGGACAATCTCCTCCTTTTCACTTTGATGAAGGTTATTCTCTTTGGTATGCAATTGAAAGTTATGAGAAATGGATATGACTTATATCACCGTTCTATATAAAATTGCATTAAATTAAAGGGGTTGGGTATATTGAATTACTTAATATAATATTTGGTTAGTGAAGTGTTGATGTGATTTTTTATATAATATATTTATTTAAAGTATATTTGGTTGAAAGTAAAGTGTTGATATATTAGGATTTGATTTTTTTTTAATGATATATTAGTTTATTTTTAAAAGATGTTAGAGGATTTTTACATGGTAGAGAGTTTTGATTGTGTTTTTTGGAATTTTTTTTTAAAGTTCGGGTCTATTTTATTAAGGAGAAATAATAATACAGATAAAAATACAATTCAATGTGTTTATCGTACATGAAAGCAAAAATAGAGGAAGCACACCAGTTTGCATGGAGGAGATAGGCAGGCTGTGACTGTTAGGTTGATCCTCACGTAGATAGAGAAAATAGATCTTACAAAACAAGTTGTTATTTAAGGAATAAAAAAAGATTTTGCCTTAGCCTAAACAAAACTGCTCTGAGGAGCAATATTCCAGAAAACAACCGAAAAAAAGAAAGATTGGAACATTTAACCTGGCCTAGTGAAATAGTAAATATGAATAAAAAAGTGTTCTAATTTTTTTTGAATCTAGAAATAATTTTAGTACACTCAAAAACCTTGGGAGCCTTCGCTGTAACAATAAATTTTCAATTTTTTAATCAATTTTTCTAAAAATTCTAAATAAAAATGATGGAATTAAAGTAGAAATCCTAGAAGTTTTAAACTACACCTTTAAATAATTATTTGAATAACACAATTTATGGTAATTATTATATGGGGATTAATATAAAAATGAAAAAATAAATAAACTAAAAGTGAACAAACTCAATTTTTTCAACAAAGCAAAATTTTACATTAATCTATTTATTTAATTTGAAATTCCAACAATTTAAATTTTTTTGAAACATATTAAACACTTTAAATGATTAAAAATTTCAATAAATCAAATAAAATTATACACAACAAAATTCATACTCATTTTATTAAAATATAAAAAAGAATTTATTCATTTCTAACCAGTCCTATCCAAAACACTAAAAGTAGTTTTCAATACCTTTCAATATTGCACTATACTATGCCTCTAAATTCTTTCTAAAAAGGCAATGTACATCTTCTTTGAGGAACCTTTAGTGCAGTTTCTTCTCTTGGTCCAAAGGACAATGAACCTTCTACATAAATACATCAAAGTTAACTCACAATTAAGTACCTTATAGTTGAGGATGATACCATATACTTGCAATTATTATTGTAAGTGTTTTATTGGAAAGATTAACTTTTGATTAGTCAAGCGGTTGTGGGTGAGCCGTAGGAACGGATACTGGGTCAACAAGTCTTTGCCCCACGGTTTTCATCATTGTACCATCTTATGATTCCCTATTATTATAGGATGTACAACATATGATGATATTACAATTCTGGGGTCATTTGTTTGTCGGGTGGTGGTACATCTTTTTTTGTTTTTTGGTTAGTAAAATTTATGCTTTATAGTAAGATGGTAGAAGCCAGTGGGTAGAATCCAATGGTGGGGATTTATGGCTGATTTGATGCAGACTTGGTACAATTTTTGCGAGAATTTAATGTTTTTTAAATTTTCATGTTCTACTTGTCGTTGGAGAAAACAATCTTCTATCTAAATTAAGGTTGGGCCGACCCGTAGTTTTCACTTTGGTTGTCAAATATAATGATCACCTTTGGCAATCCCTCAGAAAGTGATCGTTGATGGATGGGGATTTCCACAGTTATAGAAAAAAAAGGACTTTATGCTTTATCATGATTTAAGTAAACATTATTAAATGCATTAAATTATATTCAAAATTTTGTATAGTGGATTTGTGTATTTAAATCAAGTTTGATTTTAAGATTTATCTTGTAATATTTAAATTTGTGAAGTTTAAGCTTTTTACTTTAAAATTGATATTCATTTACATTTGTTAATGAAAATTTCAATAAAAAGTAAAGAGGTGTTAAGTATGGTGGGGCGACAGGGGGAGGGTTCTCATTACCCCAGAAGGAAAAAAGGAAATGTCTTATTCTTGGGGTCTCGGTCATGAATCAAACAATGTGGTTGAAGCTCTGGTCCTCTGGCAAAGCCTCCTAGGTATCAATGAAATCATGGTTATTGGAGACTCAAGGCTTGTCATCCAAGCTCTCTCGACCAATAGTCCTCCTATTCAGTTGAAGATTCATCATTTGATTAGGAAAATTCAAAGTCTCGCCACCTCCTTTCAGAAAATCGACTATTTTTCATGTCTTAAGAAAGCACAACACCAAAGTAGACCAAGATGCAAACCTTGCTTCTTGTCTTGACAAAGGAGTTATTGTTTTGAATGACACAAGGTCCTATTGTCAAATCCATTAGCTCCTTGGCCTTTGGTCCTATGGGCCTTCATCGAGCCCTCTCCACATGGAAACATGGGCCTCTTTCCTCACCTCGTTGCAACATTCAAAGGCAGGTGCTGACGCGTGGGCTCAAGCATGCAACACACACTAGGATAATGCAGTGGTACGAAGGGTTGTATGAAAACAGTTTTGAGTCATGTCTGTCATACGTAAGCTTGAAGAGGCAAGCTCCATGTCCCATCCTTTGTGTACGAAACTTGTGATTTTCTGTCCTGAAGCATCAGATGAAATGATGCCAAAGGTGGGTTGTAGTATTAAGGTGGGTTGTGGATTTTCCTTGTTGGGTTTTTCCCTTTAGGGTTTTCCCAGGGTAAATTTGTGTTGATCTTGTGATACTGTTTCTTTCAGTGATCTTGTATATGCTATTATTGTGAAATTGAATTGAATGCTGATAATATAGATTAGCATATAGAATCTTAACAGAGGCAACAACAGGTTCAGGTTCCTCTTCATACCACAACGGAAATGCATTTTAATCCATGATTCCTTTGAATTTTGTATTTAGGCTCTATCTAAGCATAGTTGTGCATAGTTATCTAGTGAATAGTTTTCTAACTACAAACTTCAAAATGTAACAATCCGAACTGTATGGATTGATGTTTTGGTTTTTTGATTGCCACTCCCATATGGAACCCGTACTCTATGGTTACTCTTCAGTGGTTATATCACTGCTTTTTATAAATATATTTGTTTTTGTCTAAAAAAAATGAGGTGTTAAGTATGGGAAGTTTTTATCAATTCTAAAGAAAAACTTGAATTAAGTTTTGTATAAGAACTTAGTTACTAGTAATCCAACAAAAGCTTTGATTATGCACATAAGCTTGTTTAGAATCAAGTCGATAAAAACTCCTAAGTATGTTTATAATCAAGTCAATAAAAATAAAGAAATATATAGTTATTGGAGATTCAACTTTCATAATTCATTAAATTCACAATCAATACATCTTTCAAACTCCTCATCTTTCCAAATTTATATAAAAAGCTTACGTGATAGTAAGAATCTTTGATCACATAGAATAAATTTTCTTTTTCTTAAGATCCTTTAATCTCATGGGAAACAAAAAGGCAAATGAGGAAGTGCATTTGAACATTATGTTAGTAAGAATAAATGATGAGGCATCCATTAGATCTCTTATCCCATGCATAAGTGGAGTTCAAAAATTGCAAATCACATTCTTTGAATCAAATGGAAAAGTAACGAGTTGCATTAAGATGAAACGATGGACCTTTAACCCAACTTGCCCCTCTTATAATTCCAACTTTATGGCTCTTAGTGAAGGACTAGATTTTATTCTTAGCAATATGGATTCCAACCACAAAGTTGAGATTAATGTTAAGAAGGACCTCGATGAATTCTGGTATTTATGGTGAATTTTGTTTGTCTTATGGCATATTCTTTCTTGTGGTTTGTTGTGCTTATAAGATAAAGGATTTATGTGTGAATTTTGGTTCATTATTATGATATATGGCAATGCAGGTCTCTGCGTGGGGTTATGTGTTAGTTGGAATATTTCTTATAGTGTCATTCCTCAAGCATTTGAGTATAGATTTGCATCAACATTTTAGTTATTGTATTTTATGCGAGATTTATAACTTATGCAAGGTTTAGAGACAGAATGCTAAGACAAGTTGAGGACCTTCTAGTGGCATTCTCTCATCTTAGTAGCATAATGACAACTCAATTGATAATAAAAAAGTCAAGAATAATGGATTATTTGGATTAGTGGCTTGTCAATTGTACATATTGAGAAAATGGAAGTAGATTTGAGCATGATATACCAATTCGTTCTTGGTTTGGCTAGAAACTCACAATTTTGGAGGTCCCATCCAAATATTGTTAAAGTTGCAACCAAACAAGAAGGAATAGTCCAACAGGTATACAAAGGCATGGAAAATGAAAACAAAATTGTAGAGTTATGTCCTTAGGCATATATTAAGCAAGAAACCCTTAGCGAGCATATGTTCTTTAAGCTTGAGTTCTCTTATGTTTTAGAAATCTACATTAGTTTTAGATCAATTTATCAAGTTTTATACTAATAGAATTTTAGTTAATGTGTCGGGACTTTTAAATCTGTCCAAATTGCTGCCACAAATTTTGAAATTTTATATATGTTTGGAAGTTTAGGATTGAATTTCCTTCTTCTACTTTATAATATCTTATTATTTGGTTTAACTACAACCCCCTTTTAATACAAATCTATGTTTTAATTAATACAAATAAAATTTTTAATAAAAATGTTTTTTGATATGTAATTTATTTTACATGTTATGAACAACTTATATAATTTTTGTACATTATATACAATATAATAATTTGTAATAAATTCCACAAAGCAAAACAAAGTAGACTTGCCCATCATTAATAATTTAGGGATATATTTAAATGAAATTAATTAAACTAAATCCTAACACAATACAAAGTAGACTTGCCTAGCCTTAATAGTATATGCCCTTATGGTTCCTTCCAAGTCAACATTCCTAGACTTCTTGGGCTCTTTGAGGACTTCTCCATCAATCACATCTATAGAGAAAGTAACCGACATACGGATTCCTTATCCAAATCGGGCTTGTTGTTGCCTCCAAGTTTGTGGAAACTATGGGTAGCCAACAAGGACTCCATCAAGGAATATGACCCAGACCCTATTTTTTCATAAATCTGTCCATGGAGATCATCTCTATGGGACTGGGTTCACTTATCTCTATTGCAGGCCTATCAATCCTGCTTTCTAATTTTATTAGTTGAATCATCCATTGTAGAGAACAATCAGCCTTTTTGAAGCATTTTATTTGCATGTATACCCACTAATATCAAGCTAATAAATATGTACGACAATCAATGCCATTTGAACAATATGGTTCCGAGTTTTCAAATAAAAATTTGAACTGTGATATTTTTCTATTGAAAAAAATAGTATGTGCCCTTAATGGTAAGTGGATATATTTAAATTCAATTAATTAAACTAAATCCTAACTGAACTCCATTTAATTGAAATTATTTTACATGTTATATAAATTCTAGGAGTTTCATTTTTTACATTAATTTGACATTCATCTATAATTACTAAATGAAAAATTTATAAGAAAGACTTTGTTTTAATATTATTTATTTATAAATTTGTTTTAACATTATATATAAGATAAGTTAGCAATTTGTTTAGAAGAAGTAGGTTGCGTTGGAACGACTTTAGTTGGAATAGTCACCGTCCTCCTTCTCTATGCATATGATATTGTTCTTATGGAAAGGTGCCCCTCAAACCTTGATAAACAATTAAGGACTATCAAGGATTTTTTCTCTAACATAGATATGTTTGTTAATACCGAAAAAACTAAAGTTAATAATATCAAGTATAAGAAAGACACTTGTGCTAATTTTGAATATGACAATACCAACTTGGAGAAAGTGTCCTCCTACAAATATCTTAGGATTGATATCCATCACAAGCTCAATTGGAACTATAACATTGAGAAAAAGATTAACAGAGGGTGGATAACTTATTTTGGTCTAAAAAACAACTATAAATCAACAAACCTTGTGATGTGGGATAAAAACAAGTTCCTTTTTGAAACTCTTCTCACTCCCGTTATCTTGTATGGTTGTGAAGTTTGGGGTTGCAACATCTCTCGAGGATCCTGGAGAAATATTGATCAAATACAAAAGCCTTTTACAATGTATAATCTCAAAATTAAAAGTAGTACACCCTATCCAATTCTCCTTATAGAATTTGGCCGTCTCCCCCCATTGAAAGCATCGATATGAATAGGTATCCCAATATACAAAAACATGATAAATAACATGGAAGACCAGAGACCCCCTAAAATTGCTTTAAATTCATATCAAGACCATCTTTGGCTCAAGAGAGGTTGGTATAAATATTCCATGGCTTGGTTAAAACATTGGGGGATTGATAAAAACACCACTTTGCAAAATATCAACAACATAAATAATACTATCAAAGTTTAAGTTTAAAGAGAAAATGTTGAATGAAAAATATTTAGAGGTTAAAAAAATTAAGATACTACAAGGAGGTTGTCACATCCCATCCCGCCTTAGAGGAGAACACAACCACTAATCCTGCTCTGACACCACAATGTCACGTCCCCTCCCCTCTACATCAGCATATAAGGGAGGAACGTGACTACAACTGGTTGCTCTGATACCACAATGTACATGAACCCAATGCCCATACACCTGACTGATATGCAGAATAATTTAAAATTTCTCTTTACTATCTCTTTCAACACAGTCATGGGTCATGTTCATCCTTTTACATTCATGCTTAAGCATAAACATCACTTTAATAATCGTTCCACATCTCACAGATCCATTATGTACGCATAAAAGCCATTCTGCACTAAACCTGACTTTTCCACCTTTCACATTCTGCCCTTCCTCCTTCCGCTGCAAACTTTGAGAATAAGAAACTCCCCAAAATGACCACCTTGTCTTTTGACTTTTCGACTTCCACCTTTCCGCCTTCCGCTACGGACCTAGAAAGTAAAAAAATCCATGAAACGATCATCTTGTCTTTCAACTTTCCACCTCCCGACTTCTGCCTTTCAGCATTCCGTTGTGGACCTCGAAAATTGAAAAACCCACGAAACGATCACTTGTCTTTCGAGTTTATTCCTTCCGACTTCTACCTTTCCGCCTTCTGCTATGGACCTCGAAAATCAGAAAAATCGTGAAATTATCACTTGTCCTTCGACTTTCCGCCTTCCGCTATGGACCTCGGAAATCCAAAAACTCGTGAAACGATCACTTTGTCTTTTAAATTTCCTCCTTCTGACTTCCGGCTTTCCACCTTCCACTGCAGACCTCTGAAATAGGAAAAAAAAAAAATTTCCTTAAACTTTTTCCCATTTTTGCCTCTCACATTTCGCCTTCTGCAAGAGGATTCTTGGGTGCGGAAAACACAATTTTACGTTAGAATTTTTGGCTCTTTTATGCTCCCATGTTCCGCCTTCCACAGGCGGATTCCAGGGTGAGGAAAACCAACATTCTGCCTTGTTCTTTTCTCTAATTTTCCTCCTTCTGACTCCCGACTTTCGCTTCCCACAAGACGGATCCCGTAGTGCAGAAAAACACATCTCACCTTAAAATAGCCCCATTTATGATCCTGTAACCAGGATTCTAGCCTCCATGACCATAAGCAAATGCAGTGGAAAATACAAGGCATAAATAGATGCAAAATGCATGGAAATTTAACAACAGTAAATCCTACTTAAATATCCAAAAAGCATTCAACATAATCAAAGCATCCATAAGCAAACACATTACAGAAATAACACAACAGAGAATACTTATCTTGAAGATGAAGTTGTCCCGCAACTAGCTATGTCGCTGCAACGTTCCACCCAACCATAGACCTGTTGTGTTCATTAATCTCTCAACACAACTGCCACCCCTGAGCTGGGCATGACTTCCACAAGGAACTAGGGAACACAGGATCACACATAGCCATAACACATCAAACACAGTCAATCCAACCTACAGTTGGGTTTCTTAGACTTTCCAGCCAAGCCAATACACAATTGGGTTTAATAGGCTACAGGAAAACAAGCCAATACACTGTTGCGTTTAACAGACTATTCAGCCAAGCCATCTAACAATTCGGTTAAACAGACTGCACATAGTCAAGCCAACATTCACATTAAGGACCAGCCAAGCCAACTAAAAAATGGGTTTAACAGGCTACTCAGCCAAGCCATCTCACTGTTGGGTTTAACAGGTTGTCCAACCAAGGATTACACATGTCTAAATGCACAACAAGACATAACCAAGCCAATATTCGACTGGATTTAACATTCTTCCCAACCAAGACAATATACAATTGGGTTTCACAGGTTGTTAGCCAAGTGAATCTACATTTGGGTTTCAAAGGCTTCTAAGACAGTGGAACAGAAGAATGGATAAGCTAGTGGCTCATTCAAGATCTAGGGACACCTCCACAAGATCTATCTGGCCTAGAATCCACAATACCTACACACCTAACACAAGGAAGTATCCCCTTATCTGCTACACAGTCCCTCAAGCTATACCTTCCCTTCCAGTGCTCTTCAGGATGTGCATAGAACATTCACTAGCCACTCTTATTTATTCGTGAGGTTCCTCTCTTCACTAGGTTTCACAAGCCAATTCTGCACCTCTTCCACTCCTAAGTCTTGCATACAGTTCATACCGAAACCAGGGTACACATCACAACAACCAGACCCAAACCACAAGGTAACTCAGCAACACAAGTCTCCACTCGGTAACATAGAGGAAATAAGGTTTCACTTGTACAAAAGAGACCAGGGTTCCAAACCACTCTATATCACAAAGAAACACTACAGATTGCGTAGCAATACTCTGCTAGATCGCGTTGCATCTGCGAACAATGAACCACACTGAACAAATTCTTCCCTGACTCAAGATAGTGAACCATGCATAATGGATCAGAATAATGCTGAATAATGGATCAGAATGACCAATACATACTGGGTGACTCCAGAAAATGATGGGATAGGCACACATCCCCATGATTACTTGCTTTAGAAACAAGAATGCGTCTTCCCCAGGCTGCAGGATTGCTCAGACACAAAATATGACTACCATTCCTTGCTCTGCCCAAGGCATTAACTGCCCCAATTGGAAGAATTGAATGATTGAGTGCAGAGGAAAAAAAAGGTAGTTGAGGGTTTATGGGTTCCCCCATTGACATATTGTCTCACCCTATGGCTCAGGATTTTGACTAAATCCCCTCCCTATTCCTTATGAAATCATTCCCCCATCTCTTACATTGCAGTGCATAGCTAGCTGTGGTATTTTATTAAATTGCATATTTACATGATGACTTCAAAATATAATCTTCTTGACTTAGCACTAGAACCATCGGCATCAACCTTGATCACCAATACAAAAAACACCAAATCAATGGCAGGGCCTTGGCCTTGAGTTCCTCACCATGATTTCAATATAATATATGCATCATGTACAATTTCAATACCATGGGGTCAAAACCGGGGTGTTACATTCCCCTCCCCCTTCATTAACATTGTCCTTAGTGCTTTACAAATTTGAACAAAAATGGACATGCCAATCGCATGACATCCTCTAGCTCCCACGTAGCCTCATCAGGACCATAGTGCTTCCACTGCACCTTTACCTATCCAACGGCTTGATTTTGGAGCACTGTGATCTTCTTGTCAAGGATGCGCAATACCTGAATCACATCCCAATTTATCACATAGTTAGGATCATGTACATATTTCTTAAGCAAAGAAACATGGAAAACATTATGAGCTCTATTGATAGTAGGCAATGCAAGTCTATATGCAACTGGCCCTATTCTTTCAAGCACTTCAAATGACCCACAATATCTAGGTGAAATCTTGGCACAACTTCCAAGCTTCAAGGAACTCTTCCTTGGCCTCACTCTAAGATAAACATGATCCCCAACACAGAAATCTCTGTGCACTCTATGCTTTTTTGAATAGCTTTTCTATCTATCTTGGGCTACTTTCAGGTTCTGCCTGATCTTTGCAACCTCTTGCTCCATTTCCTTGAGCAATTCTGGACCAAGCAAAATCCTTGTCACTAGATTATCCCAAGTTACTAGTGTCCTACACCTTCTTCCATACAAAGCTTCATATGGACTCGTTCCCAATGATGCTTGTTGTCCATTATTATATGCAAATTATACCAAGTGTAAATAATCCTCCCACTTGGATGGTTTTTCCATCACATACATGTGAAACATGTCTTCAAGAACCTGATTCACTCTCTCTGTTTTCCCATCAGTCTGAGGATGGTAGGTGGTGTTGAAGTTCAACTTTGTACCCAAATCCGCAAACAGATTTTTTCAAAAATTGGAAGTAAACTTGGTATCCCTGTCATAAATTATTCCCTTAAACAATACATGCAATATAAAAATCTCCTTCATGAATATTTTTGCAATGGCATCAGCTTTATACATGGAATTGACCAGTATAAAATGTGATGCCTTTGTCAACTTGTCCACCACAACCATGATGGAATCATGTTGTGTCACAGTCATTGGCAATCCTATAATGATATACATGGAAATGACTTCCCATTTCCATTCTGGGATTGGAAAAGGCTTCAATAAACTTGTTGGTTGTTGATGCTCAACCTTCACCCGCTGACATTTCATGCATTTAGAAATATACTCAACAATGTCCTTTTTCATCCCTGGCCAAAAATATTGCTTTCTGGCTGTAGCAATTGTTTTCATCCATAACAATTCTCCTCAAGTCTGCTACATTTGGAATATAAATTCTGTTCTTATAGGAAATAAGTTCATCTTATTCCAATTTATATCCCTCATACTTCCTTTCAGGATTTTGTTGCCGCAACTTGTTTTTTATCTGCACATACATTTCATCCTCAGCAGTATGATTAATGATCTGTTGTCTCAAATCCGATTGGAAAGTACTAAGAGATGCCACATGCATTTCATGCACCTTCCTGCTGAGTGCATCAGCCACTTTATTTTATTTTCCTTTTATGTGTTTGATTTCAAATTCAAACTCACACAAAAAATCCATCCATCTAGCTTACCTAGCATTTAAAGTTGGCTGATCAAACAAGTATTTCAGACCACGATGGTCAGTCCTTAGCTCAAATTTTATGCCCATTAAGTAATGCCTCCACATCTTGAGAGGATGTACTATGGCTGCAAGTTCTAGATCATGAGTAGCATAGTTCTTCTCATGATCCTTCAACTTTCTAAACTCATAGCATACCACGTGGTTGTCTTGCATAAGAACTCCTCCAAGTCCTTGATTGCATGCATCAGTACACACCACACAGTCTTTTTTCTTGGTTTGCAATTTTCAGAATTGGTGCACTTGCAAGACGATTCTTCAACTGCTGGAAGCTTTCTTCACATCTTGGTGTCCATTCAAATTTCATCCCCTTATTTTGCAAAGAAGTGATTGAATGTGCAACCTTGGAGAATCCTTCAATGAATCTCCTATAATATCCTGCAAGTCCCATAAAAGATCCCACATTTGTCACCTTTCTTGGGGCTGGCCAATTCATGATGGACTCAATATTTTTAGGGTCCACAGATATTCCTTCCTCTGAGAGAATGTGACCCAAATAATGAATTTTATCTTTATAAAATTCACACTTGCTCAAATTTGCATACAACTTATGATCCCTTAGAAATTGCAATTTCAGTCTCAAATGTTCATGCATGCTCTTCTTCATTCTTAGAATAAATAAGAATGTCATCCGGGAAAACAAGAACAAACTTGTCCAGATCCTTGCTAAAAACATTATTCATGAGACACATGAATGTAGTTGGTGCATTTGTGAGACCAAATGGTACCACTACAAACTCATAGTGTCCATACCTTGTTCTGAAGGTTGTCTTATGAATATATTCATCTTTGATTCTTACCTGATGGTAACCAGACCTCAAGTCAATCTTGGAAAATACCTTTGCTCCTCTCATTTGATAAAAAAAGGTCATCAATTCGAGGTAAAGGGTATTTATTATTCACAGTGATTTTATTCAATTGTTTATAATCAATACATAACCTTAGTGTTCCATCTTTCTTCTTCACAAAGAGAATTGGTTCTCCTCAAGGGGACACACTTGGCCTGATATACTTCTTTTCCAACAACTCTTACAACTGCATCTTCAGCTCTAGCAATTATGGCGTGCTCATCCTGTAGGGTGTCTTGGACATTGGTGCTGCTCCAGGAAAAAGGTCAATGGTAAAATCAATGTCTCTCTTTGGAGGAAGCCCTGGAATTTCATCAGGAAAAAATCCCTGAATTCCTGCAATACATGAAAGTCCTCCAACATAGGAGTTTCATTCTCTACTACCTCCAAAACATGGGTTGCATACAATCTGCAACCTTTCCTATAGAACTTCTTCAGCTGCATCGCCTAAATTTTCCTAACAGAAATCACCTTTGGAAAGCCTCTTACAACCCTTGGATTTCCTTCTTCATCCATGCATTCAAAAGTCTTATTGTAGCAGTCAAGCTTAACTTTGATATACTTGACATACCTTAACAACTCTAAGAATTTGTTTGCATATTCTTCCATGGTCAGCTATCCCAATCTCATCTCATGGAACTCTTTAATCTTGTCATCATAGTACCTGTCAGAGAGGTACTTCTGCTTGAAATACTTCTTGAACTGCATCCACACGATCTTTCTGTCATTGATCTTCTTCACTTTCTTGAGGTGCTCCCACCATATAGATTCTCTTCCATTCAGATTGAAGATGGCTACTCTTGCCTTCATATTTCCAGAGTAGTCTTGGACTTGCAAATATTTTCTCATCCCAAGAATCCAAGCTTTAGCTTCTTGACCAGTATTTACCTCACCATTAAAGGTAGGAGGATTTTCCTTCTTAAATTCATCACGTGAACTATTCTGGTAATGCCTCTTCCTCTTATTCCTGTGAGATGAAGAGCTTGATCCCCCAGTTGATCCTTCAGAGTTAGATGATCCACTAGAAGACCTTTTTCTTCTTCTGGCACTACTCCTTCCTTCTGGATTTACTGCTAGATGCCCAGAGTTCATATGCCTTTGTATCTCTGTCGAACTCTGCAGCATGGATTCATTCAACTAATTCTGCTCTTCCTGAGCTTTAATCATTCTTTCATTATCTTCTCTCTAACTTTGCATATCCACCCTTAGGCATCTCATGGTGGCTGCAATATCTAGGGAGTCTCTTGATGTCTCCTTCCATTAGACTCTGTTTCAGCATTTCCAACCCGTATGTTCTCACCCATGGCATTTGCCTCGAGCCCATAGGGGTCCTGCGCATCATTCATGCTATAGGTTCTCATGGCCAAGCCAAAACCAACTTTTCTGAATTGCACTATGACTCTGCAAAATGTGATAATAAAAAAACTGTTAGACAATATTAGAATTCAAAAACCACTTACTATGGAACCAATAGCTCTGAAAACTATTCACTTGGCCCATCTAGGCCCAATGTTGTAACTATTAGCTCTGATACCACAATGCCACGTCCCCTCCTGCCTTAGAGGAGAACATGACCACTAATTCTATTCTAATACCACAATGCCACGTCCCCTCCCCTCTACATCAACATATAAGGGAGGAACGCGACTACAACTACTCACTCTGATACCACAATGTACATGAACCTGATGTCCATACACCTGACTGATATGCGGAATAATTTAAAATTTCTCTTTAATATCTCTTTCAGCACAGTCATGGGTCATGTTCATCCTTTTACATTCATTCTTAAGCATAAACATCACTATAACAGTCGTTCTGTATCTCACAGATCCATTATGTAAGCAGAAAAATCATTCTGCACTAAACCTGAATTTTCCGCCTTCCGCATTTCGCTGTGGACTTTGGGAATTGAAAACTCCCCGAAACAACCACCTTGTCTTTTGAATTTTTTCCTTCCTACTTCTGCCTTTGTGCCTTCCACTACGGACCTCGGAAGTCGAAAACTCCATGAAACGATCATCTTTTCTTTCAACTTTTCGCCTTTCCGTGTTCTGCTGCGGACCTCAAAAATCGAAAAACCTGCTAAATGATCACTTATATTTCGACTTTCTTCCTTCCGACTTTCTCCTTTCTGCCTTTTGTTGTGGACCTCGAAAATTGGAAAACCCGCGAAACGATCATTTGTCCTTTGACTTTTCACCTTCCAAATTCCAGATTTTCGCCTTCCGTTTCGGACCTCAGAAATTGGAAAACCCATGTAACGATCATTTTTTTTTTTTAATTCCTTCCTTTCGACTTTCGACTTTTCGCCTTCCACTGTGGACCTCGAAAATTAGAAAAACTACTTTTTTCCTTAACCTTTTTCCCATTTTCTGCCTCCCGCCTTCCGCCTTCTGCAGGTGGATTATGGGGTGCGGAAAACAGAATTTTACCTTAGAATTTTTGGCTCTTTTATGCTCCCACGTTTCGCCTTCTGCAGACATATTTCAGGGTGTGGAAAACCAACATTCTGCCTTATTATTTTCTCTAATTTTCCTCCTTCCGACTCCTGACTTCTTACCTTAATATAGCCGCATTTATGATCCTGTAACCAAGATTCTAGCCTCCATGATCATAAGCAAATGCAGTGGAAAATACAAGGCATAAATAGATGCAAAATGCAGGGACATTTAACAACAGTAAATCCTACTTAAATCTTCAATAAGAATTCATCATAATCAACACATTCATAAGCAAATACATTGCATAAATAACACAAGATAGAGTACTTATCTGGAAGATGAATTCGTCCCACAACTAGCTATGCCATTGCAACGTTACACCCAACCATAGGCCAGTTGTTTTCATTAATCTCTCAACACAACCACCACCCCTGATCTGGGCATGAATTCCACAAGGAACTAGGGAATGCAGGCTCACACATAACAAGAACACATCAAACACAGTGAAGCCAACCTACAGTTGGGTTTCTCAGATTGTCCAGCCAAGACAATACACAATTGGGTTTAACAAGCTGCATGCAAACAAGCCAATACACTACTGGGTTTAACAGACTATTCAGCCAAGCCAGCTAACAATTGGGTTTAACACAATGCACACAGTGAAGCCAATATTCACATAAAGGACCAACCAAACCAACTAACAAATGGGTTTAACAGGCTACTCAGCCAATCCATCTCACTATTGGGTTTAACAGGTTGTCCAGCCAAGGATTACACATGGAAAAATGCACATCAAGACCTAGCCAAGCCAATATCCGATTGGGTTTAACAGGATGCCCATCCAAGCCAATATAAAATTGGGTTTCATAGGATGTCATCCAAACCAATCTACGTTTGGGTTTCACGAGATTCTAAGGCAATGGAAAGGAAGAATAGCTAAGCTAGTGGCTCATTCAAGAGCTAGGGACACCTCCACAACATCTATCTATCTGGGCATTCACAATACCTACACACCCAACACAAGGAAGTATCCCCTTCTTTGCTACATAGTCCCTCGGGCTATACCTTCCCTTTTAGTGCTCTTAAGGATGTGCATAGAATATTCACCAACCACTCTTATCTTTTTGTGAGGTTCCTCTATTCACTAGGTTTCCCAAGCTGATTCTGCGCCTCTTCCACTACTAAGTATTGCATACAGTTCAGACCCAAACAAGGGTACACATCACAACAACCACAAGGTAACTTAGCAACACCTGGCTCCACTCTGTAACACAGAGGAAATAAGGTTTCACTTGTACACAAGAGAACAGGATTCTAGACCACTTTGTATCATAGATAAACACTACAGAACACGTACCAATACTTTGCTAGCTTGTGCTGCGTCTGTGAACAATGAACCACACTGAACAACTTCTTCCCCGACTCAGGATAGTGAACCATGCATAATGGATCAGAAGAATGTTGAATAATGGATCGAAATGACCAAGATATACTGGGCCACTCTGGAAAATGACGGAATTGGCATGCATCCTCGCGATTACTTGCTTTAGAAGCAAGAATGCAGGTTCCCCATGCTGCAGGCTGCAAGCTTGGTCAAACACGAAATATGACTGCCATTCCTTTCTCTACCCAAGGCATTAACTGACCCAACTGCTCTTTTGGAATAATTGACTAATTGAGTGTAGAGGATAAAAAGGTAGTCGATGGTTTATGGGTTCCCCCATTGACATCTGGTCTCACCCTATGGCTCAAGAGTTTGACTAACTCCCCTCCCTATTATTTTTGAAATCATGCCCCCATCTCTTACATTGGAGTGCATTGCTAGCTGTGGAATTTTATTAAATTGCATATTTACATGATGACTTCAAAATATAATGTGCCTGACTTAGCACTATAACCATCGGCATCAACCTTGATCGCTGATACACAAAACACCAAATCAATGGCAGGGACTTGGCCTTGAGCTCCTCGTCATGATTTCAATATAATATATACATCATGTACAATTTCAATACCATGGGGTCAAAAATGGGGTATTATAGAGGTCATTAATCTAATCTCGAGGGTCAAAAGTATCTCTCTATTTTAACAAATTCGAAGAAGAAAATTAATATAGCCAAGATAAGAATGAACTCCCATGAGCTTCATAGCAAAACAGGGCATTGGACAATTCCTAAAACATCGTGGGTGGAATGGATTTTCCAGCTATGTGAAACAATGAGCATTGAGGATGAGTGCCATTTTCTCTTAGAGTGCCCTGTGTACACCCACATTTATTTGCAATTTCATAATCTTTGCTACAATACTAAATTTCATAATCTTCTAACATGTCAAAACTATGGCAACATAGGAATGCTAAGTTTCTAATATTTTTTATCATATGAATAAAACCTTAGAGCAATCCAAATAATCCTATCTCTTCTCTTAAGGTCTAATAGACCAAGTAGGTTTGAGTGGACGTTAATCATCATCATCATCATCAAGATAATTTGTACTAAATTACAAAAAACAAGAGAAACTAGAGTTTCTTGGTATATTCAAACTCAACAAACTAAGTTTATAAGTAAATTTTATTTAATTGAATTAATTGGAACAACTAGGATATATCTATAATTTGGTATTCACTTGGAATCAAATACAAAGAAGGAACAAGAAGGGTTGGGAATATGTATTATTCGTTGACCAATTAGGAAACAAATAAACATATTTTCCTTTGTTGTGCATATACTTAATATGTATCGAAGAAGTTGGAATCACAACTATAGTTGGTTCATCTATGAGATAAGGAGGACATGGTGGATTTATTTGTTGGTTTTTTTAATCGTCGAGAGCTCAAAGGATATTAGTTGCTTCCATTTTTAATGAATTGGGGAGCATGATTATCATGAAATTCCTAGAAGCTTGAGGAAAAGCTTTATCCTTTAATCAAGATGTCTTCACAAGACTTTTCACTTCTAAAGTTCTATATTCAATCTTAGGTTCCAAAAGCGGCTCGAATGGTAAGCGAGATGGTTGTAAACAAAGAGATCCCATGGTGTTTCTTTAACGAGGCATGACAGGGGCCCAATAATTATTGCTATTATTTTTTGTATTAGACATTACTAATAGAGACTTTTATAAAGGTAAATCTTGTTTGGGTTCAGGGACCAACAATTTAGGAGAATTACCAACACTATTTTATCTGTTTAAATCTTCTTTAGGGAGGGGGATCAACAAACATCAGGTATTTGGAGATTCTCTAGTTACTACAGAAGGGATGGATGAAGAGATCCATGTTCACAGTATCAGGCTCTAGTTGTTGGATACTCACTTGAAAAATATTAGTGGAAATTTTAAGTGCATCCAATATACATATGTTTTTTGAAAACTGAACACAATTGCAGATACTCTCTCCAAGGAGGAAATTTAGTTGGAACCATGTTATATGCACATTAATGAGTATGTTGATGGATATTTGGTCTCGTCTCATATCACTGACCAATTATGAATGCTATTGGTTAAAACATGCATCACCATTAGCATTATAGACTCCCTAGCTATGTGGTTTTATCATCGAACTTTCATTGGTTTTAGAATTATTTTGGGCTATTTTTGTTGATGTATTAGTTAATACAAAGTCTTATGGATCTTTAAACCAATGTTCTTAGGCACCCGATGAATGCACCTTCAATTCTACTTGAATAGTAAACATGCTCTCTCTTCGTTTTTTAGAGAAAAAAACTCATAACCATTTCATAACAAAAACTTAGACAACAACTCGGAAACCAACTATTCACCACTTCAACCAAGATATACCCATAATCATTTCACAACAAAAAATTAACAACAACATGAAACCAAGCATACTACTCTTCCTCTTAATATCCTTTGCTGAATAGCCTAATACCTTATAACTTCTAGATTTCCTCTCCATTATTAACACTTTGGATATATTGGTCAAGTGCCAATTGAGTTTTCTAACTTTGAAGTACTTGAACTTCATTTACGCATTTATATGATGATACAAATTACAATTTCATCGTATCTTTATGGGTTTTGAACACATGTCTTGACAATAGAATTTGATGATTTAATCATATAACTTCATCCATGTTGACAAGATCAGTGCTGTAATACCCCTAGTTTTGGCTTGGGATGTGATTAATCAAAATTATGTAATGATGTAAATATGTTAGTATGGATTCCTAGTGTGGATCTTAAGGCCAAGGCCTGACTAGTGAATGGATAGGCATGTATGATGCAAATGTTTCCATATGGATTGTATGGTTGGCTTGTTATGCTAAATCGAAAGCTATGTAAATATTATGTTGGAAAATAATAAAAGGGTTCAAGATGGTTGTGTAAAGAGCACTAGAGGGGCTATGATTCCACTAGAGGGGAAGAGGAAAGGGGGGCTATGGGATATTAAATCCTATATTTCCAAGTGTCAAGTTTAGAACTCGTTTAATTACTACCATGTGCTTCAAATGAGGCAATTACTTCATTTTGACTATTAAATCCAATCATTAAAATGCATGTGTGAGGTTGGTGGGGAAACTCTTTTCATGTAGTTATGGAAGCATGGGATGGATATCTTTTTATGACATTTATAAGGGTCCTATGGTCAAAATTTATGTCAGTTGACCATTCCCAACTATATTTTGGATTCATTCACCCATTTCCTTATTATCATGCAAATTTTCTACACTATGTAAACCTCTCCTTCATGTTGTTCATACCATTACCAATTACCAGACTTTGTATAAACCAAAAATTTGAATTTGGAACGAGAGCTACATATTTGAAGGGAAAAGAGATGGTTGTAGGTGAGGCTTGAGGTTGTGAAGGATAGGAACCTTTACCCATTGAGTTCTATTACTTTTGAATACTTGAGAATCCATGAATTAAGGCTACAGGTGGTTATCCAACATCATACATAAGGTTGGACTCCTTCTATGCAAACACTAGTAAGCACCTAGTAATATGGACCACCCAAGAGAACCATGGATTGGTGAAGGGGATGCATAAGCCGATAAGAGTGTTGTTTGGGGTAGGTATTGTTGGAGCCAATGTTGTAATGGATGAGTGAGATTCCTGTAGAGTTTTGTATGGGAATTTGGATAAGCATAGAGAGTAGAACAGGTTATGGGATGAGAAAGAGAATCTTGTAGGTGTATCCTTTGCCTTGGTGGCCTCATAGCCCAACTTGGACATGACCTCTCAACAAAAAGAGTGCATGCTGGACTTAGTGCCTAAGGTTGGATGGACAATTTCTCTTACATAGCCAGTTGCCACAATATTTATTGTTTGAGATAATTATTCTCTTTATTTTTTATGTGCAATAAATTTATTATTATGCCTATGATAAGTATGCTTGTCAATGCATGTGTTGTGTGTGTGTGGATATATTTATTTTCATCGTGTTTATATTATGCATCTGTACACACATTCTAAATGTTTATAAATTCATAATATGGCCATTGGGAAAAATTTAGAAGCCAATAATCCATTCATGTCCTCGTTTGTTGGTCGGAATGATGGACAGGGATGCTACAGAGTGGTATGAGAGATCTAGGTTGCATCACCGAACTTGTATGGAAAAAAATCCACACTTATAGGCAAGAATCAGAGTTTGTAGACAAATTATTTGACAAAATGATTCTAAGAAAACCCATGGTTTTAATTGTTAGATGGTATTTTAACCAAGTCGTGGGTTAGATATGTGGTTTACCAACAGGAGTGGTAGATTGGTTGAGGGAAATTTCAAAATTGTAGAGGTATTAGTGGAATTTTTTATTCTGTTACATCAGAGAGGTATTGAAATTAGGAAGGGGTTAGCAATAATTTCAAAATAAGCCCCTATCGCAAAAAATAAAATTTCACATAACTATGAAATTTTAAAAAATTGGAAAATTTTGAGTGGGACCCATTTATGCCACCCGGGAAAGGTGTGACATGGACCATCCATGTTAGACACGCTGCATGGGTGGCATGGTGCAATTATTTGTTGGATTTAAGGCAGACCAAAAGGATCATGGCCTACTATGAATGGCTAAGATTACTTTGTGCATGTCCCATCACATGATCCTAACCAAAAACCTCTTACCGCTCACTTAAAACCATTTACCATTTACTGTTAAGAAAAAACTGCTTATCGTTGTATTTAAATAATTTATGGTAAGGGAAATGACATTGTGGATGGTATTGATGACTCGGGTATCATTGCTAAAAAGGGTGATCAGGAAATAAATAGTGGTTTCCACCCTCGATTTTCAGGAACCAGAATTTGGAAAACTTCATTGATCTTATGCGCCATATTTTTCCTTGACCCTCATTGTTCCCCCCTTGATACATCAAAGAATTGTGTAAATTTTTGGGTTGTGATACAATGACTAATAAGACTGGAAAATTTCATTATGCTATCTGTTTGAGGTGTTATAGAACTGCTAAACATTTCTAAGTTTGGAGAAAGTGAAAAAGGTTAAAAGTAGTAAATTCCAGAATTTTATAAAATGTGTATAGAGCATCAAATCAAAGAGATGAAAGTTGTTGAGTAATCCTAATCATATGTATTATTAGGGGAAATATTTGTTTTTTATGGTTTCGCCTAGATTTTATTCTACGGTTGTTTGAAGTTGGCCTCTAGAGTTAAATGGATCTACATGAAAAAGAGTAGAATTAGGAAAATTTGACAATTTTGAAAGACTATAACTCTTTGCTCAGGAATTAGAATTGTACATAATTATAGTCATTGGAATTCTTATCCATAGGGGAGAAGTTGTGCATATTCAAATTATTAAGGGCTGGTTCAGATGTTTCTATATTTTGATAAGAAAAGTACCTATAGCCATAATTTGACAAGGACTGTTAATATGGGTAGCTCCCAAAATGCATGAATTTTTTTAATTTTATTTAATTTTATTATAATGTAATGAAGCTGATAAATGTGTTTATATGAAAATTTTGGAACATTTTTACACATTCAATATCCTATTAGGGACAACTAAAGGTTAACATTCAGTATAGTGCAGTTTCCTTGGTCTTGTTTGGGCCAAGAAGATCATCATCATGGATGATGCAGATGATCCTTATGTAGCTGAGACAAATGCCATGGGAGAAAATAAACAGGTTGAGAATGTAAAAACAGAATCCATTGAAGAAAACAATCAAGTAAATCCCCCATGCATCCCATAAACCATGAGGAGCATGAGAAAAGTTGCAGAGTAGATAATGAGAGGATGATGAGAGCTCGGGAAGAATATAGCCAATTCAATGCAACCATGATCCAAATCTTAACAAAAAATCAGAGGAAGATTAATCATGGTTAACACTCAGGAAATGAGGAAAAGAGTGGGAATAACTCAAGGAGAAATTATCATAAGAGGTCCCATAGCTCAAGAAGAGTTTATAAAGATATGACATATACTCCATATTTATCTTCTAGTGAGTCATATACCTTTGAAGACTCCATTCATGACTCAAACACTTTATCTCGTAGGAATAAGAGGAAGAGGCCTTTTAGGAACAAATCATACATATAATTCAGGAAGGCCAAACCTCCTACATTATAGTGAGGTAAAATATGGTCAAGAAGGTGAGGTTTGTCTTCTTGGTACGAGGAAGTATTTCCAAGTCCAAGACTACTTTGGAAACATGAAGGTAAGGGTAGACACATCAAATCTTAATGAAAGAGCTTTTACATTGTGGGATCACTTTAGGAAAATAAAGAGAATCAATGAAAGGAACATTGTGTGGAATCAATGCAAGAAATAGGTCAACCATAAGTACCTCTCTAATAGGTACTATGAGGACAAAATCAAAGAGTTCAATGAATTGAAATTGGGACATATGACAATGGAGGAATATGCCAATAAATTCTTGGAGTTGTCGAGATATGTCAAGTGTATCAAGGATGATGAGGTCAAAATTCAACATTTTCTAAGTGGATTACCTCAACCCTACCAGGAAAAAATTGAGTTTGATGAACGCCAAATTTTAGATGAAACCATAAGAAAGGATAAGTACTTCTATGACCAAAACACATGCAAGCCATAATTCCACAAGGCATAGAAGGATAAGGAAAAGGAAAAGTTTGACCAAAGAAAGAAGGGGTTCAAGCCACCTCATTTCAGAAATTAGAAAAAGCATCTGCCACAGGGTATGACCAAGATATCTAGGACGACGAGAGACAAACCAAGAAATCCACTTCAATGTTGGGGATGTGGAGAGGATCATATGCTTAGAAAATATCCACATCAAAATGGGAGTGCAAAGCAAGTTCACAACATCCAAGAGGCTGAAACTGTGGTTCAATAGGAAAGGACCACCCCTAGAATCTATGTTGTACTAGAGGAACGCCATGAAAACCATCAATTAACTGTGGTTGAGGTTGAAGGTAAGATTGTTAAAAATCTATTTCTATTCTGACTAACTATAGATCTACTCACAATTATATCACTCCTAAAATGGTTTATATTCATGATTTTAACAAGATGAAGCATATTAAATCATGGTTGGTCCAACTAATGTAATGTCCCTTTTCAAAATTTTATTAAATGACCAATTTTTTCACTTTTTCTGCAATTTCGACCTTAACTAGTTTTGATGTCTAGACCTCCAAATTGACCCAAATGCTCCCAAATTTTCTCAAAAGGTACATAAATGATAATAGAAATTAAATATGTTTTTCAGGGAGGTTTTATGACCCCCCAATCACTTCTGAAAACTTGTTTAATGTTATACTCAAATTAGGAGTCTTTACTAGCAAATTGGTGCTCTAATTCCCCCTGGGTAATTGGCGGAAATGGTTTCTCAAATGATACCAAAGTCACTTGAATTTATGAAAAGATGAAGGGGATGTGTGGGAGAAATTTTTAAGGTCTCATATGCATCATGGTTCATTTTATACAAGCTGTTATGGCTCTCTCCCAAACAACTCCCATAACACAATTTCGACCCTTGGGGAAAAGGCACCAAATATTCTCCCAATGCAATTAAAATGAGTAAAATGGATTCTGATGCTTAATTACTGAAAATTAAACTTGTAATACACACTAATAATAGTCTAGTCATCATACATTTATCAGAGAAACATTCTTCCATTCAAAATAATCAACATTATTATAGCATACTTCAATGTAGTGGGGAAATGGTTATTGTTTGCTCATTAATAACCACTTTTCCTTACAACCATTTGATATTTATACCTAAGAATTTATGAGAATGAAAAATAGAGAATTTTTATCTTATTACAATCATTAATGGATAATGAAAATATCTCCCGATTCAAAATCATTAGCATTACAATGGTGCACAACAAGATATGGGGAAATGGCACTATTTCTTCATTGTTTAACATTTTTACATGAAATATTTTGGAATTTAGACCTGATAGTATTATGAAATTTAAATACAGAGAATTTACATCAGAATATAAAATAACGGAGCATTAGAATCATCCCCAAAGAGATCAATAGCTCACCCAAAGCGCAATCCCTCCATGAGCAAGAATATGCCATAAAAACTGGAAATGGTTGAGAGAAAGTGCCAGAATAGAAGAATCCAAAATCTTCCCATAGATTACACCTAAAAATAAGACTCCATTAGATATCCATTAAATACCTGAGTGGCCTCTCCAAACACCAACCTGGATGGGAATCTTTCATCCTCGAAATTGGCTAAGGCAAGAAAACTAGTCATCCTCTAGCTCTCACAATTCACAAATGCAAATTTCTAAAATGATCAAAATCCATTATATTGGTTTATTCTTGTATTTTATAAACATCATTAGCCTTATAAGTTTACAAATCCATCCACAAACTCAATCCAATTCGAAATTGGGTGTGGGGTTAATATTTTCCATGTGTCCTTCCTTTCCTAGCCTTCCATATTCCCCCAATTTGAGTAGGAATCCATTGAGCTTCCCCAAATCACATGAGAGACCTATTGTATGATGTATTTCGACCTGACATGTTAGATATGTCATATTTAATCCTTCATATCTGTTTTTTGTCATAGGTGTCATATCATCTTCATCATTGTTGTCATAGAGCCAGGGAATCTAGTCCAAGTGTCTCACTAGCTCCAAAATGCCTCTTCCTCTTCCACGGGAGTTACTCTTCCACTCCAATTCGACCTGAATTGATTCATTATAAGTATATTGACCTTCCAACTCATCCCAAGACCCTTTTTATTCTTATGGATTCGAAATGACAAGAGGAGGATGTCATGTGGCATATAAAATATAGCTTGTGTGGGTCCCACATTCTCCATGTGTCTTCATAATCAATTGCCACTTTGATTTTTCCTTGTATTTATTTATTTAGATCCTTTATTAAATATTTATTCCATTCTAATTTTCTAACATCATTATTTTTCCCCCTTATTCCAAATCCCAAAGCTTCCACCCCCAACCTAGGAAACTAATAATTTCCCTCCTTGGCAATTATTTGACCCTTAGCATCAATTTGACAAACTCTCATGAATATGGAAAATGAGATTAGGCCATTGTGACCCAATGAAAAATTTGGGAAATGAAAAATCCACCCTTCCCAATATTGCTTGTCCTCAAGCAATTTCAAACATGGGTGTTGAAGAACTTGCTTTCTGTATGATTCTTTGAAGTTTCCACCGAGTTTCCCAACTTTGAGTCTTTGAGATTCCATGAATATTTGAGAGAGGAACCACCATGCTTGCTTCTGCACTACTCTAATTAAAATAAATTTATTAAGTGGGGATTCCATCTCCCATACTACTTGTTTCCCAAAAAATTTGAAATCAACGGGACTAAAAACTATCTTAGGGTCCCATTGCTTGTATTGCACTCCAACAATTAAGAGTGCTCTCCAACCCATACCATTAGGAAAGAGAATTCCGGGATCCCATTTTCTTTTATTAATTCTTCCAAACATCATGAGTACATGATATATATAATCAAAGTACATAACAAGATAATAAAAATGTACATCAAGGAGGTGCCTCATCAAAAAATCATGAAAGTGCTTATACCTCCAAGTAAGTAGACCACCATTTGCCAAGTGCATACAAGCTTCAAGCGACCAATCAAATATGCTCCAATGAAATAGGTGAGGACCCCATTTCCTATAATGCTACTCCCAAAATAATATGCATCAAAATAATAATCAGCCATGTGTTCTTTCATCCAAGAAGTGAATGAAGAACCTCCAAAATCTGAACCAAATAAGGAGAAAATAAAACATGAAGACTTCAAGTGGCTCAAAGAAGTATCATCAATACATCCATGAATGAGAGAATCATAAATATATAACAAATTATGTGGCTGGCAACGAAAAATGTTCACCAATCATAAATCTATTCACCCCAGTGTTGGATGAACTTCCTCCAACATCAAATGAACCAAGTGTTGAGCAAGAAAGACCACAAGTCTTCAAGTGACTCAAATGCATATCATAGGTGCATCCATGTATATGTGCATCATCATAAAGTAACAAAGGATGCTTCTACAAATTTGAATAAGAGTTTGCTCCAACCATGTCATCATAAAAATTAAATCTAGGAGTTCCATACTCCTCATGTGGCACCATAAAAAAGAACCCTTTCACCCATACTTCATTGAAACTAATGCTGCAAAACATGGAATTGTAGGATGTAGGAGAATGAAATAACTAACCCAAATGATCAAAAAGTACAGAAGTTTCATCAAGGGAAGGATACATATGGGTAGTATCATGCATCTCCTTCAAAAGTGTGAAACCTTTGTCATAGACTGGTTCCAATGTAGAGGAATCATGCTCTTCTTTAAAAATTGCATAACCTTCATCAAGAGACAATTCAAGTTCCTCTTCCACCACATCAAGTGTTTTGATATCTTCAAGTTCATCTTCAAACACATCAAACACATTCAAATTTCCACATTTCTCATGATCCACTATGTCATGAGAATCCTCCAAACAATCTACCATTTGACAATCTGAAACATAGGAGGAAAAACAAGTGTCTTGCAAATTTTCAAGAAGTTGCTCATTTTGAATTGTGATCTTATGAATAACTTCATTATTCTTCAATTAGGATTCATGTAACCATTCAATAATCTCAATGACATTTTTTCTATAAAAAATCAAAGACATTGAATTACCTTTGATGTTGCACATTGCTCTTTGAATCTTCTCCATGTCTTCAATGAAGGATGGCTCCTCCAAGGAAGTATCTCTCCAAAAAGCATTTGATACCAATTCTTGAGTGTCATGGAGTACGATAAGGGCCTATTGGATCTTATTTTCATTCATATTTAAGGACCCTTCAAGAAAATGATGCTCTTGCAAATGAACCTCCTCATCTTCTTCCTTCTTGCTTGGACCAACTTCATGAAGCTCAAGTGGTGATGGGGAATTTGATCTTGTTTCTTCTTCAACCGCTACAAGGTATTCATTTTCATGTTTAATTGAAGTTTGGATTTAAGAAACACTTTAAAAAGTGATCTCTATGTCACCAACATAGAGGTGTGAGCACCCATCAATAAGTACTCCTTCATACTTCAAGCATCCATCATTAGATTCCCTTTGTTTCATTTCCAAGGTAGAATGTGTCTCAAAATTATCTTCAGTATTTTCAATATAAAATTCTTCATACTCATGTGATGTCTCTTCATATTTTTCAGAGTCAATTGGGAGTAAATTTACATCCTCTTCATGTACTACTTCTTCTACTTCACCTATTTCAGAACTAGGTGGTTCACGGGTCTCCTCCTTTTGCTCCTTCAAGCAAGTTGATGCATCTTTCCCCTTGGTTTTATTAAAATAATTATATTTTTCCAACTTTGGATAGCCAACAATTCGAATCCTTTCATAATATTCTTGTTCATGTCTTCAAAGATAGGTTCCATAATTTTTATAATCTCCTCACCATCATATGATGTTCCCTTTTCATCCATAGTCATAGTTTCCTCTTCAACAAAAGCACTTTTGGGTTTCAATATATAATGGTGGTCCCCAAATTATTGTCCTAATAAATATAAGACCACATAAGGTTCCAAGATCATTCTATGATACCACTGTAATGTCCCTTTTTAAAAATTTATTAAATGACCATTTTTTTCACTTTTTCCCCAATTTCGACCTTAACTAGTTTTGATGTCTAAACCTCCAAATTGACCCAAATGATCCCAAATTTTCTCAAAAGGTACATGAATGATAATAGAAATTAAATATCCTTTTCAGGTATGTATTATGACCCCCCAATTACTTTTTCAAACTTTTTTAATGTTCTTTTCAAATTAAGAGTCTTTACTAGCAAATTGGGGCTCCAATTCCCCCTTGGTAATTGCCGGAAATGGCTTCTCAAATGATCCCAAAGTCACTCAAATTTATGAACAGAGGCATGGGATGTGCAAGGAAAATATTTAATGTCTCATATGCATCATGTTTTAGTTTATACAGGCTGTTATGACTCTATCCCAAACACCTCCCAAATCACAATTTTGACCCTTGGGGAAAATGCACCAAATCTTCTCCCAATGCAATTAAAATGAGTAAAATGGATTACGATGCTTAATTAATGAACATGAAACTTGTAATACACATTAATTAAATTCCATTCATCATAAATTTATCATATATACATTCTTCTATTCGAAATAATCAACATTATCATAGCATACTTCAATGTAGTGGGGAAATTGTCATTGTTTGCTCATTAATAATCACTTTTCCTTACAACCATTTGATATTTAGACCTGAGAAATTATAATAATTAATAAAATATAATTTTATCTTATTACAATCAGTAATGGACAATGAAAATATCTCCCAATTCGAAATCATTAGCATTACAATGGTGCACAACAAGATAGTGGGGAAACGACACTATTTCTTCATTGTTTAACATTTTTACATGAAATATTTTGAAATTTCAACCTGGGAGTCTTATAAAATTGAAATAAATATAATTTTAATCATAAAATAAAATAATGGAGCATTATAATCTTCCCCAAAGAGATCAATAGCTCACCCAAAGCGCAATCCCTCCATGAGCAAGAATATGCCATAAAAACTGGAAATGGTTGAGAGAAAGTGCCACAATAGAAGAATACAAAATCCTCCATGTAGCTTACACCTACAAATCAGACTCCATTAAATCTCCATGAAATACTTGAGTGGCATCTCCAAATACCAACTTGGATGGGAATCTTTCACCGTCGAAATTGGCTAAGGCAAGAAAACTAGTCATCCACTAGCTCTCACAATTCACAAATGACAATTTATCAAATGATAAAAAGACACTATATTGGTTGATTCCTGTATTTTATAAACATCCTTATCCTTCTAAGGTTACCAATCCATCCACAAAATCAAGCCAATTCTAATTTGGGTGTGGGCTCAATATTTTCCATGTGTCCTCCCTTTCCTAGCCTTCCATCTTCCCCCAATTTGAGTAGGAACCCATTGAGCTTCCCCAAATCACATGAGAGACCTATTGGATTCTCTATTTCGACTTGACATGTCAGATATGTCATATGTAAGCCTTCATATCTTATTTGTGTCATAGGTTTCATAGCATCTTCATCATTTTTGTCATAGGGCTAGGGGATCTAGTCCAAGTGTCTCACTAGCTTCAAAATGCCTCTTCCTCTTCCACTCCAATTTGATCTGAATTGATTCATGACAAGTATATTGACCTTCCAAATAATCCCAAGACCCTTGGTCTTCTTATGGAATCTAAATGACAAGAGGAGGATGTCATGTGGCATAGAAAATCTAGCTTGTGTGGGTCCCACATTCTCCATGTGTCTTCATGATCAATTGCCACTTTTATTTTTCCTTGTATTTATTTATTTATCTCCTTTGTTAAATATTTATTCCATTCTAATGTTCAAACATTATTAATTTCCCCCCTTATTCCAAATCCCAAAGCTTCCACCCCCAACCTAGGAAACTAGTAATTTTCCTCCTTGGCAATTATTTGACCCTTAGCATCAATTTGACAAAATCTCATGAATATGGAAAATGTGATTAGGCCATTGTGGCCCAATGAAAAATTTGGGACATGGAAACTAACCACTGGAACTAATAGGAAATTTAGTGAAATGGTGGAGAAATGTGCATTGGAAATGGATGGACTCTTTCCATGATCCAATATGAATATTTTGCCACTTGGTTCCTATGATATTCTCAAATAGATTAGTTGGAAGCAAATAAAGTTAACTTGATTTCTACAACAAAACATTTCTGTGCATTCATGAAGAAGGAAACCCAAGGGTGGTGAAAGGCATTCCAAAAATGGTTTCTATTAGGTAGATTTGAACCTTGTAGCTGAGAAGTTCTTAGGAAGGGGTTTTCAATTGTATGCATCCCATGTTTTGGATAAAGCATAAAATTAAATTCGCAAGTTGGAGGACTATCATGTGTTGTAAACATTCAAGGATGTGTTTCCTGATGAAGTGCTAGGAATACCTCCAAAGAGGAACAATATTGATTTCACAATTGATACTATGTCGGGAGTTGCACTAGTGTCTAAGACACCTTATAGAATGAGTATACTATAATTATTAGAGATGAAAATGCAATTGCAAGAATTATTAGAAAAGAAGTACATCAAGCCAAGTGTGTCTCCAGGGGGAGAACTCGTGTTATTTGTGAAAAATAAAGATGGAAAAAGTTCGGTTATGCATTGATTACAAGCATTTGAACAAATTTATAGTGAAAAACAAGTACCCATTACCTCAAATTGATGATATTTTTTATCAAATGAGAGGGAAACACGTATTTTCAAAGATTGACTTGAGGTTTGGTGATCATAAGGTGAGAATCAAGGAAGAAGACATCCACAAGATGACCTTTAGAACAAGGTATGAACACTACGAGTTTGTGGTGGTGCCATTTGGTCTCATAATGTGCCAACTACATTCATGTGTCTCATGAATAGTGTTTTCAGTAGGTATTTGGACAAGTTTATCCTCATTTTTCTAGATGAAAGTCTTATTTATTCTAAGAATGAAGAATAACATTTGTGAATGGATTTTCAATTTCTAAGGGAGCACAATTTGTATGCAAAACTAAGCAAATGTTATTTCTATAAGAAGAACTTTCATTATTTGGGTCACATTATTTCAGAAGAAGGAATATCACTCGATCTAGAAAAGATTGAGACCATTATGAATTGACCAACTCAAAGAACTGTGACAAATGTGAGATACTTTATGGATCTTGCTGGTTATTATAGGAGGTTCATTGAAGGATTATCTAAGGTTGTACACCCCATCAATTATTTGCAAAAGAAGTGAATAAAATTTAAATAGACATAGAATGTTAAGAAAGTTCAAATTGTTGAAAAAAATTCTTACAAGTTCTTCAATTATGAAAATTGCAAATCTAGAAAAGGATTTTGTAGTGTGTACATATGCATGTAAACATGGAATCAGATGAGTTATTATGCATGAAATTCATGTGGCATGTTATGAATCGAGAAAGTTGAAAGAGCATGAAAACAATTATGCTACCCATGATTTAGAACTTGCTGCCATAATGCATGCTTTGAATATGTGGAGATGTTAACACCAAAAATGTTCACCTAGCTCTCCATCATATACACCATAGTGATACATCATATTCCCACCCTATTTCATCCATTTTGACCTTCACAACTAAAATTCCACCAAATATGGTCCAAAACATTATTATTACTTCCCCATCAATGAAGGTAAGTTGAGCATTTATTGTTAGCTATCCCCACTCTCTCCAAAAAGGACAAAAATACCCTAAAAATGAGAATGGGTCAAAAACCATAGATAAATACCATGCACAATAAAATACCATGGGTCAAAAAAACCTTGGACCATCCTATAAATACATTGTGAAGGTCTCCCCACAAACACTTTTCACTTTTTGCCATTCGCCTTTCGCCATTATCATCACACTTTGACATATCATTCCCACGGTGTATGTTGAGCTTGCTCCATACCCATTTGGATCCATTAACCCTATTTGAAAACCACTAGTGGAGTAGACTAGAGACCAAAATCGTGGAGCCGTGGGACCATTTCCTCATACGGTTGTAGTGGCCCAACTTCAAAAGAAAGGTATTTTTTTGTTCTTGTTTTGCATTAGTTAGTAGAATATATCTGAAAAATAAAAAAAATATTGTTATTATTGCCATCATTTATTGTTTTTAGTCAAAGTTGAGCAATCCTTTGCACCATGAACTCTACCCTATGATGATCTGGACGATCTAGGGTAGGCGCTTTGGCACGTAGTAGGGGAGAAATCCATACTACAATTTTGGCGGCTCAACTCGGTCGATCCTTTCGGATATTTGTTTTTGTAGGTGTGTTTAGTGGTTTTTTCTTCTTGGGTACCTTCAACCATCATAGATATGGCCCCCTCACGGTAGATCCGAACCATTCTTGCCTCAGTGCTTTCCCCCTACAACCCAAGCCAATAGCCTTTTCCAAAAAATTCCCAGTTTCGATCGGATCGCACTTATTCGGCAGAAAGTTGCGACTAGGTCGCCCCTTTTTTCCTGATAAGCACGAACTAGGTCACGCATTTTCCCCCAATAAGTGCAACCTGGACTAGAAATCTAGATCACACTTGTCCTGGCTCTCGAAGTGACCTCGATCGCTACTGTGACCTAGTTTTGTGTGACTTGTCGCACATAAACCCATGTTTTGTGCGAGGTAAGTCTTCCAACTATTTTTCTGTCCCGATTGCGACTATTTCACAATTTTGTGCAACCCTGATCGCATCTGTTCCGCTGATAGGTGTGACCTGCAGTTTTTCAATCTTTTTTTGGTGTTTGAGATCCTTGTTCCAAACCCCTTGTCCGTGTTTTACCCCTTCCCGACCTGTTTCTGTCCAAATCTGATCCATTACAACCCCTTGGTTCATTTTGTGGTCCTACTTGCCTTGTATGTGAGAACCTTGAGTCGATCTTCGTAGTTGATACCCACTGTGTGTTTCCTACATCCTAACCAATTCCTTATGCATTCATTTACTTGTGTATATTTTATTTTCTAGAAGCATTAGTTGTGATTTTGCATGATATTATTGTCATTGACTGTTATTTATCTGCATTTTTTCATCTCTGCCATGAGATCACTAGGGTTTATACACATCACTTGCACACATCTCACACACTAAAGCAAACCTCTTGGTTCATGAACCCAAGATATCCTAAAAAATTAACTTAATACAACCAACATTGTAACCTCATTTGAGGACCAAAACAATCTTGTAGCCAAGTTAGGACATTGGGGATAGGCATCCAAACAACACCCCTCTGTCACTTACATTTGAGACATATATGTTGTCCATTAGGGGACCAAAATCCTCTTGTACTTGTTGACATGGTCATGACCAGTCTGTTGGAGGGCCCACTTCTCTGCGGGAGTAAGCCACAACGAAGGGGTTCCAGAAGTTAGGGTGGAATACCACACTCCATTATGTACCAAAGGCTAACCCTTCATAGTCCTCCTCGTGCATGCTGGAGTATATCAGTGTGTTGAGGGCCAATGGATGAAGTGCTAATAAGCCACTCTGAACGTGTCATGAACGAGGTATCCTAGTGGCCATTCTATCTAGGGCTCTTTACCCGAGGTCCCTCTCGGTAGTGGGATTCTCTTAGCGTATTTTTCTTCAATTTCATATTTTTTGACTAGGATTTCATCACCTTGCAGAGGATATGATTTGTGAGGGGATTCTAGTTTGTAGCTATGATTTTTCTTGCACTCATACCCCATAGGTTAGTGTGTCATTTTATTTTTAGGTAGTGTTGCTTGTGGGATCTCTGGCCATTTTTTTGTAGATTCACCTGCTGTAACATGCTATTGCAATTTGGTTTTAGAACTTTCTTTTTGGCCTATGAGCCACCATTTGTACACTCTCCTTCTACACACTTAGTTGTAGTTGGGTTTTTGAGCATGAGTTTGACACTCTTACGCCTACATGCATTATATAACACACCACCATGTCATCATTTCTCCACGATGTTACTCACATAGGCTTAGGGGGAATACCCCTCAGTTCAGTTCCTAGAAACAACACCATCACAACCATATTCAACATCATTCACCACCTTCGAAGCCATATATTGCCTTTGAGTCCGATTCGGTTCCTATCAATTTGAACCTACCTTGTTCACTGCCCCATCTATCCCCATGGATGCTACACCTCCTAACCCCTTTCAGGAGTGGAAGGTCGGTAGTGAGCTTGCATCCAATCTACCCATCATTCTGGGTATCCTTGCCACTAGACCGATAGGTCCTGGTCCTAGTGGTCCCTTTTCCACCGCACACACTGTTGTTGGTTCGCTACCCACTAGTGGTGGCCCCACTCTGGCCACCATGGTTTCTACCATACCACCATTTATGCATGGGGGCAATGCCCCTTCCATTTCCATTCCAGCTATTCCTACCATTCTAGTGACTACTCCTATTTTCGGAAGTCAACCTTACCCACCCTAGTCATCCATGGGAACTACATTCCTGCTGGCACCGATAACATTATTGGCCCTTCTTGATCCACTCTCGATTCTAGTCTACCTTTAATGGCTATTCTCAACCTGCCTAATTTGGCATGGTTGACCAATGACCCCATTAATCACAAGCCATTATGGCCTCCCATGCCTACCAAGCTCCCTTCAAACATCCCTAAGTTTGAGGGAAAGGAAGGAGAAGACCCCCAAAACCATGTTATGTCATTCCACTTATGGTGTTCATCTAACATCATAGTGGACGACTCTGTCTGATTGTGGTTATTCCAACGCACACTCACAAGTGTTGCGACCAAATGGTACATCGAACTGCCTTGTGCCATATACCTGGAATTTTCCTCGTTAGCCTTGATATTTATCCAATATTTATAGTTACCTGTTCGATATGATGAGGGTGTGGAAATTATATTATCCTATAGAAAAAAACAACTACCCATATTACAGATCATATCCATGAATTGCGACGTCACCGTAGCTTGTGTAAGATCCAGTTAGATGATAAGGTTTTCCTAGATTGGTTTCTCAACACCTTACTCCCCCCCATCACTAAGGACGTTGCATCTAAGCGCCCACAAATCAAGGAGAAAGCCATCCTGAAGGCACAATAGTTTGATCTCATCTACACCCAATCGGGTTATCTGTATACGATTATACCCGATGCTCCCCGTGCTAACTCCTCACGTCAAGATATGCTAGGGGCATCCCATGCTACTGATGGAGTTATTGGCTCTATTACTCAACATCGTCAATTTTACACGACCTCTCCTTCGATGCCACCCCATTCCGGTAACACCCCTAGTGTTTCCTAGCCAAGTTACACCCTTGATTTTTCACGCGTAATAGCTCAGTATGGAGCCACACCTTCCTATGCACCTCCTGCATTGGTTCCTCACATTCATAGACTGAATTGGTCGACACACTCATGTAATGGCCAGACGGTCGGATTTGCAGCCCCATCAACTACTCTTTCCTATTACCCACCACCCATGCAACCTACTCCAGCTACGGCCCCGATTCCTCCTGCTCCTCCAAGACAGGTCTACACACAACAAAACCTCTTTAATCAACCTGCCTCTAATAATCAAGAAGGGAAGGGAAGACAAAAATGAAGTCAGAATTGGGGTAACAACCAGCCTCAAGGAGGTGGAAAACAACCCAACCCTAAGAACAATAACGAATTCACCCCCTGCACATAATCCATAGCATCCCCCTTGACCTGGGAAGAACCCATAGTTATAGAATAACCATCTGTGTGCCATTTGTGACACTTATGGAAATTATACACATAAGTTTCCTCATATAAATTGTGTCCTCCATTTACTCCAAACTGATAATCAATGTGACCCCAATGCGGCTACTCCGAATCAGCCAAACCTAATACCACCAGGTCCTCCAACTATGGTGCTGTAAAACCACCTACCAAATCAAGGAATGGTTTCAAACCATCCCTTGGTACCATAAATCCCCGAAACCACTTCTGCGGGTCAACCCATTGATCCTAGTGTCCATCACCTCATGACGTTATCGTATGATGTCAACCTATCGACTCAACGAAACCAGTATGGATCCCCCACAGAAACCATTAACCCCTCTACGACATCTACCTCCACCACTCTAGATATTTCTTTTCATTTTCCTAGAACCACCACAGATAGGATTGCCAAAGTCCCGGGGACCCCTTTGCATCACGTCCCGAACAATGCCACTTCCAGAGCCGTGCTTAACTACACTATGGTCGACTAATTGGCCCAGTATCCCTCAACCATGTCCTCTCTGGAAGTTCTTAAAACTTGTCCTTTGTAATATAAAGCGTTGTTATCCATGTTAGGTGTCGTTGATACCTCTTACTCTAGGTTGATCACTTTTGACCTAAATCAAGGAGAACCCTGGATTCCATCATCCGTCGCCTTCCAAGTTTCGGTCACGATTTGGAATTCGGTCATTGATTGATGCATCATTGATGAGGGGGAATCCACTTGTGTGATTCCAACCCTTGTTTGGCAGAAACTTGGATCCCCAAACCTTCAACCTTCTTCCACCTCTCTTTGCGCCTTTGATGGTTTTGATGCTCAACCCAAGGGCGTCCTCACGAATGTCCCTGTTGAGTTAGCCAACAAAACAATGTTTATTGACATTGGGGGTTTCAACACCCAACTTGATTACAACCTCCTCCTAGGACGTAGTTATATGTATGCAATGGGAGTCGTTTCCTCTATCGTCTTTCGACTCTTGATATTCCCCCATGATGGGAAGATCGTGACCATTGACCAATTGACATACTACGATCCAAAGGGACCGACCACACCAGAACACGTCCTCCATACTATCGACACTACCATCGACAGTGTGTCCATACCTTCCCTGTTTGCCGCTGGACTAGGCTTAGTTTCCAATGATCCTATGACGGAAACCTTTTTTTCCTTACCACCTCCTCCTTCGTCGACCGATATATTGTATTTGTGCACTATCACATCTGGTAGGGTTCCGACCTCATTGCAACCTCAATCACAACCCTCGAGGAATTATTGGGGTTCATTTCCTGTCCACACGATTTCCTTCCTCTTTCCCCCTTCTGACATCATGGGTAAGCCCGTCATGGCTACTCTCAAACTGCCTGGTTTCACTTTGGGTATTCCTGTATTGATGGGTGGAAAATTTGAGCTTAGAACATACCACTATGGTTTGAAATATTTATTTGAGCAACCAACACTATATGCTAGGCAAGTTAGATGACTAGAATTTTTATGTGAATTAGATTTTGAGATGAAACACATGAAAGGGAAAGAAAATAAAGTGGCTAATGTACTCAACATAAAATTGCATGCAACACTTGTGGTAGCCATTAGTTTTTTTCAATCAAAGTTAAGCCAATATATTTTTAATTCTCTTCTCGAAGGTGAGCAATATGTAAACATAAAAGATAAATTACAAAAACAGATTTTGGAAAAGAGGTATGAAGGTTGTCCTTTGGAGGATGATGGAATTATTACCTATAAAAACAAAATGTATATTTCAAATGTGGTTGACTTGAGGAGAACTATTATGGCTTAAATCGATAAAATGCCATATTCTAGTCATCTAGGATACCATAAAATAATTGTTACACTTGGGAAACTATATTTTTGGCAGGGAATGAAGAAGGATATTGCTGAGTACCTTTCAAAATGTATGAAGTGCCAACAAGTGAAGGTTGAACATCAACATCCAACATGTTTATTGCAGCCTTTACCAATTCTGGAATGGAAATGGGAAGTGCTAAGTATGGATTTTATTACAGGGTTTCCAATAATAGCGAGACAACATGATTCCATCATGGTTGTGGTGGATAAATTATCTAAGGCAACACAATTTATTCTAGTTAAATATATTTATTAGGCTGATGAGATAGCAAGAATATTTATGAAACAAATATTAAACTTACACAGGTTACCCAAAGCAATTGTGTTTGACGACGATACCAAATTTACCTCAAATTTATGGAAAAGTTTGTTTGCAGGTTTGAGCACATAGTTGAACTTCAACATTGCATACCATCCACAATGGACAAACATAAAGAGTAAATTAGGTGCTTGAAGGCATGCTTCACATGTATGCGATTGACAAATCATCCAAGTGGGAATATTATTTACACTTGGTAGAGTTTTCATATAACAATGGGAAACAATCATTGTTGAGAATGAGTCCATTTGAAGTTTTGTATGGCAGAAGGTGCAGGACACCAATGACTTGGGATAATCCAGCGAACATAATTATACTTGGGCCATACAAGAGGTTACAAAGATTACAAAGAATTTATTGGTAGCCCAATATTGACATAAACATTATGTAGATAAGGGCATAGTGTAGAACGAATTCAATGTTAGAAATCATGTTTACCTTCGAGTGAGACCAAGGAAAATTTCCTTAAAGCTTGGAAGTTATGCCAAGTTATCACCAAGATATTGCGGGCCATTTGAAGTGAATGAGAGGATAGGGTGAGTTGCATATAGAATTGCATTGTCTTCTAATACTAGAGCTCTTAATGTTATTAATGTTTATTTGCTTAAGAAATTTGTACATGATCCTAACCATGTGATTTATTTGGACGTGATCCAGGTGGAACCTGAGGGAGAGTTCCAAACCGATCCACTATGCATCCTCAATAGGAAGGCAACATTACTTCGAAATTGAGCCATCAGACGAGTAAAGGTGCAATAGAAGCACTTTGTTCCCGATGAGGCTACATGGGAGTTGGAGGATGCCATGAGAGAGGTATATCCATTTTTTGTTCTAATTTTGAGCAAACAATGAGAGATGTGTTATTCCAAGGAGGAGGGGATTGTAATACCCCTATCATTGGCTTGGGATGTATTTAATCAGAATTATGTAAATGATGTAAATATGCTAGTATATCTTCCTAGTGAGGAGCTGAAGCCTAAGAGCCGACTAGTGAATGGATAGGCATGTATGGTAAAAATGTTTCCATATGGACCGTATGGTTGGCATGTCATGCTAACTCAAAAACTATGTAAATATTATGTTGGAAAATAAAAAAAGGGTCTAAGATGGCCATGTAAAGAGCACTAGAGGGGAGGGGAAGAGTAAACGGGTCCTATGGGAGATTAAATCCTCTATTACTAAGTGTCAACCTTAGAATTTATCTAATTGTTGTGGAGTGCTTTAAATGAGCCAATTACTTCATTTTGACTATTAAATTCAATCATTGAATGCATGTGTGAGCTTAGTGGGGAAAGTCCTCTCATGTAGTTATGGAAGCTTGAGATGGATATCCTTTTATGGCATTTGTAAGGGTCCTTTTATTATATGGTTAGAATTTATGTCAGTTTTATTATCACCATTCCCTCCAATCTTTTGGAGTCTTTTACTCATTTTCATATTATCATGCAGGTTTTCTACACTATGTAAAGCGCTGTCTTGTGTTGTTTGTACAATTATTAATTACCAGACTGTGTATAACCCAAAAATTTGAATTTCGAATAGAGCCATGGATTTGGAGGGAAAATAGATGGTTGTAGGTGATAATTGAGGTTGGGAAGGCTAGGAACCTTTACCCATTGAATTATAGTACTTTGGCATGCTCTAGAAGCCATGAATTAAGGCTATAGGTGGCTCTCCAACAACATACATCAGGTTGGACTCCTCTTAAGCACACACTAGTAAACACCTAGTAAGATGGATCACCCGAGGGAACCATGGATTGGTGAAGGGGATGCCTAAGCTGAGAAGGGTGTTATGTAGGGAAAATATTATTGGAGCTAAGGCTGTGATGGATGAATGCGATTCCTATAAAGTTTTAACGAGAATTTGGTTAAGCATAGAGAGCATAATGGGTCATGGGGTGAGAGAGAGAATCCTGTAGGTGTGTCTTTTTCCCTGGTGGCCTCATGGCATAGCTTCGGGGTGACCTCTCAACATAAATAGTACATAATGGACAAAGTTCCTAAGGATGGGATAAGTATTCTCTTTGTATTTGATGTGCAATGATTTTTTTCTTATGCTTGTATAGGCATGTGTTGTGTGTGTGGATAGTGTTATTTCTGTTGTGTTTATGTTATGCATCTACACATGCATTTTAAATGTTTATAAATTCATATATGGCCATTGGGTGAAATTTAAAATCCCATAATCTATTCATGTCCCCCTTTGTTGGTCAGAATGATGGATGGAGACACTATAAATGCATCTTTCTTATCCTTTCACAGTTCACAAACTTATTTTTTAATTAGATGATATTGTGTATACCTGCTTTAAAATTAGACAATCATATAAATAAGGAAACACATTATTATCTTGATATTTTCTAAAAATACATTGTGTTGAAGTTTAAAAATACCTTGACATTTTAATTAAATACATCATCTTTATCTTAATAATTAATAAATTTGTTTAGTTTGTGTAATTGTAGGATGAAGGTTTATCTTCTCCACCCAGGTATGTTTGTTTGTTTTTTTTTTTTTTTAAATAATTTAGATTATCTTAAGATCCATATTGACCTGGATATGTCCATGATTAACTAATTGTCTAGCTCCGGGAATGGTGGGAGCCATACCTGATCGAGAAATAATATTCTCCAAACGCATTTAAGGTAATTGCAATAGGACCTGGTCCGTTGATCCCGTGGCTCTTCTAGAAATACGTACATTCAGAATTCTTTTTAGGCATCACATAACTTGTCTCCATTCGCTTCGTATCAGCTCAGCCCGGAGTTTCCAGTATAGCTATCCCTACCCTCCTCTCATGTAAACCTACGAGCTACTAATATATGTTCTCAACTTTATATCTATAAATAGATATGGATCATGTGCATCCAATTTGTTGTCCATATACCGTAGTAGACTTACTCATTAATATATGATGGGGGGGGGCCTTTTAACTCAGTGGTAGAGTAACGCCATGGTAAGGCGTAAGTCATCGGTTCAAGTCCGATAAAGGGTTCATTTTTCCTATGAGGAAAAAAGAAGGTCTGGATGTCCGTTTTACACGCACGGTTAAGAGACAATCAAGTGCTTTGTTATATTATTATGCAGGTGATGGGACAAATATACAAATTTCGAGGCTCATCTATCAACGGAGATAGTGAACATTTTACAGTATTGAAAGAAGGCGAATGAGAAAAGGGGAATCTCTGAGTCAAAACCTTAAAGACAAAGTTTCCCCAATTAAATAAAACTACAATTTTTAACAAATTCAATATAACTTTGGAATTTTTTTTCAAATAAAATAAAAAATTTTGATTTTTAAAATACCAAAGTTAAGAGATTTAAAATACTTTCATTGCATTCCAAAACGCTTAACAAAATTATCAAATTCTAAAACGCAAACATCCTTCAAGTTGTCAATACCATTATGATGATGCTAAAATATTGACCCTTATCAACAAAAATTAAGTATTCCTTTAAAATATATGGTTTAAGGAAGACAATAAGATTAAGAAACTTCATGATAATTTTGATATAAATGACCACTTGAAAATAAGGAAGATTTGGAATTGGATCGACAATCAAGCTTTCAAGATTTTGCTATGTGATTCTTAAAAAAACATTATAATTATGGGAATTTTAAAAAAATGATAATTAATATTTAAATAATTTAATTAATAATAAAGTTAAATTAAATAATTAATAAAAAAATAAAGTATTGTATTAATATATATTTAAAATAATTATAGTTATAATTTAAGTGGGTGTAACAACTAAAAGTATGTGTGTGTTTTTGTAAGTTTGTAGATTTAATTTTGAAAGTTATTAAGATATGATTTGTAGATATTAGTGTGGGTTAGCAAGGTACTGATATTTTCATTTTCATTTACAATTAGAGAGGGATGAATTGTATTTTTCAAACAACCTTAATGCTCAAAACAATTTTCTTGAAAATTTAGTTCATCCATTTAAATTTTCTCTTTGATGATGGATGAAAAACAACTTTAAAAAGTCAACCCCTTTAGTCCCACAAAAGGGCTCTAAATATAAAGAAATTTGACTTAGATTTCAAATTGACTTAGATTGCAAATAATCTTGTTTATTTTCTCACTATTATAATGATGATAAAAAAAATAAAAAATAAAAATCATATTCATTTCATCTATTAACTCTTTTCCCAAGAAGAAGCACACTGGATTTATATAAATGTTGACTTCAACAACAAAGAAGACAATGTAATTACAAACCCAACAAATAAATTTCAAAATGAAGCCAACACAAATGTATAAACCAACATAGATCCATCTAAATTCTAAACCTACCATATATAGAAAGGGATCAAATTTGTAGAGGTGCAAACCTTTTGGATCTATTAGTTTTCTTATATAAAATATTTTGAGTAATTAAAAACACATGTTTTAAACCCATCTCAATCTATACTTTAACTATTTAACATTAATCTACTTTTTAATTTTTCTACATTGTTTTACTTTTTTTTTTAACATTGTTTTACTTATTATGCTACCTTTGTATCTGTTGTTAATGGTTAATGAGCAATTGGTTCAAGGTAAACGGGATTGGACCTCCTTTCCTACCTACGCAAAGGTTGCGACTCTAACTAAGGGCTCTACTTAAATATCTTAAACCAACTCTCCAATGGTGGCACTCAAATTGGATGAATATACAAAGGGAAAGTTGTTACTAGCATAAGGAAATAGGCTTATTTCCTACCCAGCTGGGGAAAGACCTACGATGACACACATTGAAAGTGCATGTTGGAATATAGTACTTATTCATGAAGGCTAACCCACAATCAGAATTGTGGGCATCATTTCCATCATTTTTTTAAACATTGTTTGCTTATTACTTTTTCCTATTTTTTAAATGTTTAAGTTACATGTTTTACTTTTTATTTTTTACATTATTTTACTTTTTATTTATTTTTCCGTTATTTTGCTTATTACTTTTTCTTATTCTTTGACAGTTATTATTAAATTTTTAATTAAAATTTATTTCAGATTAATTATTACTATGTTAAAATGTTATATTACATAATATTACGTGACAACATCTTCCCTATACTAACTATAAAAACACTTTTCAACACAATAAATTAAACTCTAAATTATGAAAAATAAAACATGTCACAATGAAAATAATACTACAAAATAATTTAGTGACTACATATAAAAGGAGAGCTAACCACTCATTTAAGGAGAGATAACCACTCTACCTTTGACACAAGCACTTTTCTCTTTCATAAGTTCCATATGACTACAAGGAACTTGACTAATAAGGGCCACACCTATCGTAAGGTTTTTTTGCCTTTTGAAAATGACATTAACAAATAGTTTCATTAACCAATTGGAGTGACTTTTGGGAAAGCATAAGCATGCACACACTTTATTCAACTGTGCTCAGAAAATCATAAACCTAATTGATTAACCAAGTGTAATAGGCAGGATTGCATTGATCAAAAGCAAGTTGTCCTTACAGAGGACTATCAGGACAACTTGAGCACAGATAATGAACCAATGATCCACACTGTGACAACATCAGCATTAAATAACGTATAACATATGAAATATGAAATATTGTTCACCCTAGATATAGAGAAACACATAGTTATTTTACTATGGAAAACTTACTATAACACGCAAAGGCTAGATGGGGGCTACCTATATTTCCATGGTGGTTACGTTGCAAGCTGAAACCTCTTGTTTTCAACTACAACCAGCCACATGCATATGCAAAAATGCATGGACCTTTATTCGAGGTGCATTCAAGTGCAGGGAATTTAATAAACCAAGTCTCTAGATAAAGAGATTTATTTTCATTATGACATTAATCACTAATGGATTGGTAATCAAGATGACGTGCTTTAGTACAAAAAGCTGGTAGCCTAGATTATCTGGAAAAAAAGGGAAGCTGCAACTTGCAAGCAACATTTGTTAACACTTACTCAATGGGGAATACATCTGGCATAGAGTAACAACTTCACAACTAAGATTATATGGAAAATGTGCAATGAAAAATGACACTTATTAACACTTACTCTATGAGAAATACATATGGCATAGTCCTCAACAAATGTGTGATTGCTCATATTTCACATGGAATCCTTTCAACGTCTTCTATGATGTATTGGTGCTCCTCCGCTGATTCTCCATAAAAATATATTGGTGATTATTGTCTGGCATGAATGTATCTAGGAGGCGTATCTAATAAGTGACAAAAAAATTAATTTGACAACTGCTTCAATGTGAACTCTGGACAAATTCATGAGCAACAACAAATTAGTGCTCTAATTTTCAGGGTTAGTGAGTGAAATTGACTTGAAAGTAAGGTTGATTTTTGTGATGAAGTGTCTATGTCCACAATTAAAGTTAATTTTTGTGATAACACGTCTATGTCCATGGAAATACCTAAGTTGTTAGCCAAAACCGAGCCGACTAAACTTGAGTTTACTGCTCAGTTATTAAAATTTCACGTCGACCTCTCTTTCTTTTTACTTATCGGGTGAAACCGACTAGACAAGTATACCAAAATTGGTTTGCCTTTTAGACCTGACTATTTTTCTTCTTCAAGCTTTTTACTTGTCGGTTCTACCGATTGGTTTTGCTTCGATCACTTGTTGGATTTAGTAACCAACAACTTTTAGGTTTGACCTCTTCGACAACTTGTAGATTTTACTCGATCGTTTTACTTGGTCTCACTTTCTCTGGTCTAGTTTTAGTCTGAATTCACAAAGTATGCTTCTTAGTCTAAAAGACTTAAGAAATTACAAATGTTTTTCACCTCTGAGTAAGATGAAGTAAAAAAAACCGACACAATCAACAATTCAATAGAACTTATAAAAACATATAACCAAACATTTATGAAGACTTGAGTTGACCACTGTGCCGTAAAACTTGGAACTTTCATTGGGTGAGAAATTTATGGATCCTTGTTCTTTCACTCAACCGTAATTGTAAAAAACATTTACACAAGTAACTCTGGAAAGAATGTGTAGCCAAATAAACATGCATTCAACCATAAACTATTTCATATATATATAACTTGTCCGGAAATAACAAAATATAATACAAACTTGTCGGCTCACTGACTGATCCTTTTACAGAGCTTCGGTTCTTCGACAGAATCACACACACAAAAATTAATTCGACTGGTTTAGATTTTAGAACCGTGGATTCTTCACTCTTGTCAGACTGATCGACAATATCTGATCTAATACGAACTCTGACAAAGTCGACTGAGATCAAATACGGATCTGTGAGTAATTAATATTTCTAACACTCCCCCTTAATTATGAGTAGATGGGGATTTTTTAAAACAAATATTGCAAAATGTTTCAGAGCTTAGACATGCTTTATGCATGACAGAGTTCACTATGTAGAACTTGTCATTCCAAGATAACTACACAGATATTGGAATGTGTCCTTTGCCAATGGTTTTGTAAAGATGTTTGCAAGTTGATCTTCAAACCTGCAAAATTCCAAACAAATTTATTTGTTGTTCACCAACTCTCTTATGAAATGAAACCTTATGTCGATGTGCTTGGTTCTCTTGTGGAACACATGATTCTTTGATAATGCAATGGCTGAAATGTTGTCACAAAATATGGTTGTCGGGTCTTGATGGTTCTGTGGCAAGTCCTTTACCACTCTCCACATCCAGACAGCTTGACATGCAGCACTTGTAGCTGCAACATACTTTGCTTCTGCTGAAGACAGAGTTACTATGTGTTGATTATTTGAAACCCATGAAACAACACCTGTGCCAAAATGAAATGTGTACCCAGATTTTCTCTTTCTGTCATCTATGCTGCCTCCATTGTCACTATCAGTGTAGCCAATGAGTTTAAAATTTTATGAGCTTGAATACATAATACAAGGGTCTTTTATGCCACTTACATACCTCAAAATTCTTTTACCTGCTTGCCAATGAGAGTCTTTTGGTGACTCCTTGAATATTGAGATTAGACTTACACCATACATAATGTTTGATCTTGTTGATGTCAGATACATAAGGCTGTCAAAAAGCCTTTTGAACAATGTAGGATCTACAATTGATCCTTCATCATCCTTTCTCAATTTTAAGCCTATTATCACTGGAATTGGGGCTGTCTTGCAATTAGACATGTTAAATATTTTTAAAACTTCACTTGCATACTTTGACTATGATATAAAAATACCACTTTCAGACTGCTGAACTTCAATGTCCAGTAAAAACTTCATAAGCCCCAAATTAGTCATTTCAAATTCACTTTCCATGGCTGCTTTAAATTCTTCTATGCCAAATTCACCAGTAAATATTAAATCATCTACATACATGAAGATAGTTAACATCTTACGTTTCTCATTCACTTTGGTGTACAATGTCGGTTCACTTTCACTTCTGTGAAATCCATTTTCAGTGAGATAGGAATCAATATGATTGTACCAAGCTCTAGGAGCTTGCTTCAAACCATAGAGATCCTTTTTCAGCCTGTACACTTTATTCTCTTGACCTGCAAATTCATAACCTTGTGGCTGTTCCACATATACTTCCTCTTCTAGATAGCCATTTAAAAATTATGACTTAATATCCATTTGATAAATAGGCCATTTGTTTTTTGCATCAATGGCCAAGACTGTTCTGACTGTATCCATGCATGCAACAGGTGCAAACGTTTCATTGAATTTTATGCTGGGTTGCTGTGTGAACCCTCTTTTTACCATTCTTGCTTTGTGATTCTGCACAATTCCATCAACATCTTTCTTGGTCTTGTAAATCCATTTGACGTTGATTACATATTTTTCTTTTGGTACATCAACTAGTTCCCATGTCTGGTTCTTCTCAATGCATTCTATTTCTTCATCCATGACTTGTGTCCATACTTCTTCTTCGACAACTTCTTCAAATTTTAGTGGATCATATATAGGAGAAAATAATGCAAAGAGAGAGAATGAATTTGGTGTACCAGCTTCATATATCTCACGCATACTTCTTGTCTTCACTGGTTTTGTCGATGTCGACCTCGACGAAATGCTTGATGTAATTTGTTGTCCTCTTGGTGTGCTTGTTCGTGTAGCTTGAGCTTCCACTTGTGTCGATGGTCCTTGTGCTGAACCATGTTGCGGTGTCATGGGAGTCGATGGTGTTGTGACTAGTTGACTTACATGTGGTGTTTGAACCACTTCCTCCACCATATCATCATTGTCTACATTCGACACAATCTTAACATTTGTGTCGACAGTTCCATCCCATGATTCATTCTCGACAAATTGAACATCTCGACTGATTACCACTTTCCTTGTGATAGGATCATACAACTTGTATGATTTTGTGTCTTCATAATACCTAAAAAAAATACATTTCTGTCCCTTCTTGTCTAACTTCTTTCTCTACTCATCTGGAACATGAGCATATGCAACACAACCAAAAAATTTTAAATGAGAAACACTATGATTCATACCTGTCCATGCTTCTTGAGGAAATTTGTTCTTCACACTCTTTGTCGAACACTGGTTCATAATGTATACAACAATTGTGACTGCTTCACCCCAATATTCATTTGGCAGATGCTTGGCTGCCAACATGTTGCGTTCCATCTCCATGATGGTTTTGTTCTTTCTTTCGACAACATCGTTCTGCTGAGGTGTATACTGTGCAAGGAATTGTTTTTGTATGCCATGGGTCTTGCAAAAATTTAGAAATTCATTTGAAACATATTCTCCTCCTCTATCGGTCCTTAAGATCTTGATGCGATGTCCACTCTGGTTCTCCATGAGTGCCTTGAACTGTTGAAAATAACTAAATGCATCAGATTTATGTTTTAGAAAATATACCCATGTTTTTCTTGAGTAGTCATCAATAAAAGTTAGAAAATAATTTCAACCACCAATGGATGATGTCTGCATTGGACCACAAATATCAGAGTGCACAATTTCAAGTGGTGTGTGTGCTCTATAAGACTTTCTGACTAGAAAAGTATCTCTGTGCTACTTGCCAAAAATGCATCCTTCACAAACCCTCTCTAGTCTGTCGATCAATGGCAATCCTTTCACCATATTCTTTGTGTGCAGTAGCTTCAGCCCACCAAAATTCAGATGTCCAATTATGAAATGCCACATCCAGGACTCATCTTGAACTTTTGTCTGAAATGCAGCCTGCAAATTAGCGCTTCCATTTACTTTCTTGTCGAGATGCTCAACTGTTTCTTTATTTTCTTCCTTGAATGCAGCTCATGTATTTGTCTTCCCTTTCATGTCGAGAACTATCCTTAATGGAAACAAGCGATTTCTTTTCATTAGCACTTTTGCTATCAGCTAGTCACTTGGATGCTTGTCTTTAATTACACAGTGATTATCTTCTATGTAGACTCTGTATCCTTTCGGTATCAACTGTCCAATTCTCAACAAATTATGTTTCAGACATTCGACATGATAGACATCAGGGATATACTTACTCTCCCCCTATTTTGTTAGAATATCGACAATACCCTTTCCCAAAATAGTAACTTGGACATTGTTTCCAAGTGTAACATCAGTTTGAACTGAATTATCTAGATTGGAAAAAAATTTAAATTACCAGTCATATGATTGTTGCAGCCTGAATCTAAGTACCATATGTCATGTGGACTATCTTGAACAACATTGCATTCAATTGGAGATGTAGATTCCATTAACATTGCACTTGTCAGATTGCTGGTGCTGGTTGACTGATTTGGGATTTGCCTTCCTTGGTCATATTGCTTCTTCCTGCATTCATATGCATAATGACCAAATTTCTTACAATAATGACATTGGATTTTTTATGTATCAAACCTCTGACCACTTGGATGACTTGAATTTTGATTCTCTCCTCTACCAACAAGATTTGTACGACTTCTACCTTGTCCTCCTCTGGAAGAACTTCTTCCTTTGCCTCTGGAGTTGTTTCCCCCCTGCCTCTACCACGACTTATGGATGACTGTGCTACGAATGCACCTTCCAATGATGTTTGTATTTTTCTAAGTCTGTGTTCATGATTGATGAGTGAAGCTTGTAGCTCATCAAGGGTAAACACTGACATGTTTGTGTGTTCTTCCAAGGTCACAACCAAGTTTTCAAATCTTGGGGGAAGACTTCTGAGAATTTTCTCAACCACCCTTTGGTCTGTGATGATTTATCCATGAGATTTAAGTTGATTTATCAAACCAACAACTATGGTGTAGAACGTGTCTACAGTGTCTGAATATTTCATTGATAGAGATTCAAAATCTCTTCTCAGAATTTGTAGCTTGGATGTCCATAGCTTATCCAAACCTTGATAGGCGGTCTCCAATGTATCCCACGCTTACTTAGCGTTAACTGCTGCTGCTACTATTGGGAGCATGCTTTCATGCATGGCTTGGTGTATGTAGAAGAGAGCTTTTCCATCTTTCTTCATCTGTTCCCTCAAGGCATCTTTCTTAGCTTGTGTGAGATTGTTATATGCTGTCATATCTGTTGATTCTGCATAACCATGCTGGACTATCTCCCAGACTTCTTGACCTCTAAAAAAAGATTTCATAGTTAGAGACCAATATTCATAATTATTTCTTGTTAAAATTGGATTTTGCAATGAACCAAAAGTGGAAGCCATTTTTAATTTTTAACTTTCCTTAGAAAATTATTTTTCCACTTTTTTAAGACAAGATTTCTTTCCTAAACCTTGCTCTGATACTAGTTAGCCAAAACCGAGCCAACTAAACTTGAGTTTACCACTCAGTTATTACAAATTTTACGCTGACCTTTTTTTCTTTTTATTTGTAGGATAAAATCAACTAGACAAGCATACCAAATTTGGTCGGCCTTTTAGACCTGACTATTTTTCTTCTTCAAGCTTTTTACTTGTCAGTTCTACCGATTGGTTTTACTTCAACCACTTGTCAGCTTCAATAACCAACAACTTGTTGATTTGAACTCTTCGAAAACTTGTCGGTTTTACTCGACCATTTTACTTGGAATCACTTGCTCTGGTATGGTTTTAGTCCAAATTTACAAAGTATGTTTGTTAGTCTAAAAGACTTAAGAAATTACAAATGTTTTCACCTGTGAATAAGATGAAGTAAAAAAAACCGACACAATCAACAATTCAGCAGAACTTATAAAAACATATAACCAAACATTTAGGAAGACTTGAGTCGACCACTATGCCGTAAAACCTGGAACTTTCACTGGGTGAGAAATTTATGGATTCTTGTTCTTTCACTCAACTTTAATTGTAAAAAACATTTACACAAGTAACTCTAGAAAGAATGTGCAGCCAAATAAACATGCATTCAACCATAAACTATTTCATATATATAACTTGTTCAGAAATAACAAAAGATAATACAAACTTGTCAGCTCACCGAATGATCCTTTTACAGAGCTTCAACTCTTCGACAGAATCACACACACAGAAGCTTGAGATTCAACTTCACTTTCTCTCTTTTTCTCACCCAAAGTTCTGCTATCTCTTGTGTCTAACTTGATTTACAATCTTCTTCTTCTATTTAAAGGAAACCTGAAACTTACTTCTACATGAATCTACAGACTTGCCATTAATGGCTGTAATAACTATCTACCTACAAACTTAGCTTTAGAAATTAATTCGATTGGTTTAGATTGCCGAATCGTGGACTCTTTACTCTTGTCATACTGACCGACAATATATGAGCTGATACGGAATATGACATAGTTGATTGAGATCAGATACGGATCTGCGAGTAATTAATACTTCCAACAAGTTCTTGCAACCCTTATGATCATTCGGAAGCACTTGGGTGCATTGGATTATGCAGCTCCTCCAACTTGAATTATATTAACAATTTTAGCAATGAATTTTTTGTTAGAGAAGAATACACATGTGAATTTGAAGCCGTTTTAGGTCTGTAAGTGCCCGCATTAGGCCAGCAGGATCTCCCCCAAATCCTTGTGAAATATGTCGAGGCGTTATCAGAGGGACACCATCTTCTCATAGGTTCAATGGTTTCTAAGCTACATGAGTTCTCATATTGATTTGGGGATCCCTTGAAGCACATATACTTTATGTGAGAGAGGTAAGAAACACAATTTTATTGTAGTTAACCAAGAAGAAAACGATGAGGAAACAAGCATAGAGAATGATTTGGCCTACCAGGATGCTAGTGACTTCTTAATTATCACAAATTCTTGCACTTCACAAGAAATCAAGAAATACTAGAAGCTATGGACAATGTTTCTAATATTCATATCATTGAACTTGAGTTTAGGCAAGTTTTTCAGCGGCCCAGTTTCATGCGATCCCTAGTCTTTAGGCCTGGAGGAACCCCAAAGCTACTCAAGATCACATCAATAGGGAAAGACGGTAAGAGACTCAAATATACATGTATGTGTTTGTTTGATTTTGCATAATCAATGGGGGTTACATTTTATTTTTATCCAATTGTTGTGGACTTGGAGAACCTGGATGAATCAACCCTTAATATAGAAGCCGACTAGACTATAACTGCAAATTTCTCTATAGTTCTCAACAGAATGCTATGCTAAGTGGGTGAGATTGGTGGACTATTGACATCAACTTGTTAACATGTTAATTTTACTTGTAATGAATATTTAGGTTAATTTATTCGGCGTTGCAGGAGAGATTGTTGAGTGGGATTAAGGCACATCTTGATGGAATTGGATGGAAGCGTGAATCTGCTGCTAATATCAATCTGTCATTTGTTTATGTAGAGGGGGGGAGCCTTCTCATGTGTCTCAAAGAGGTTGTAGTCTCGAGCAGCAGTGCATGCACAAGCAATAGTCTTGATACCTCTTATGTTTTGAGGGATTTGGGGGTTGAGGAAGACATGACTCATACTTCTATTATATTTGGGGTTAGGAGGTTCACCACACTACAAGAGTGTGACAAGACCATTAATCCCACTGTTGATCAAGTTCAGAAGTTAAGAGAGATGAGTTCAATGTGGGAAATGGTGAAAGAAGGAATTGATATAAAAAACATCCAGTGGTCGCAACATTAGAATGGTTTAGTATTCACACATTAAGGAGGGCATACTTGCAACCATTGATTGTCGGTTGTGTGAATAATGGCATGGAAACCATCCTTGATCTTTCTAATCACATTGTTCATCTATCCATAGTGGTGCGTAGTCCTGTTAGTATAAATTGATACTGATAACGTATATAATCTTTATCATGATCGCAAAAGTTTCCTTGTATAAAAAACGGTTTATTACTTTGTATGAAACAATAGCATCTGCAACATTTCTGTTTACATCCTACGTTGAAAGGAAAGATGTCCATGTTCTTGCCACAGTGGATGCCAATTATAAGCTTTCCCCTTAGTTGGTAAGGATGCATATAATTTTGAACATAACTCCTGCTAAATCCTTGCTAGAAGAAGAAATCAGAGAGGGGTTGGGTTCTATTGAAATTTTATGTGGGAAGTTGTAACGGTAAAAATCCGTTTACTGGAACTTCTCGAACTTCCACTTTTCGAAAACGCAAATAATCCATGAATATATATAAAAGTTGATCAAATAGATATGATGATAGATTACAATGATGTCACGCCTTAAATATGGCTTGGGCATTGTGTATGAAAGGTCATGCCTTTTGATTCTTATTTATAATTAATTATGTTTAACTATTAACTATTTGATTATTTACTTATTATTTATGTTTGTTACATTGCCACTCTTTTAAAAAGTCTTTGTCCTCAAATCCTTATAATATGGTTGCATCGTTCTGTGCAATGTTGTGGCTGACGACACAAGTCGATACGAACTCCTCAGTGTAGAGAATAACTTTTAATATGTAGATGGGTCAATCCACCCCAAATTGATTCTTTGTTGAAAGCTGCACTTTCTAAGTGAACTGACATCCTGAGAATTGAGTGCACTATTGCCAGTGATTTCTATATATTGTTTATGGTTCTTAAGATACAGACTGCTATGGTTTGGATGTCGATAGGGAATTTTTTCCACGTCATTTTCTCTTATCAAGTTTGTGGTGTCTCTTTGGATTTATCTTTGTCTAGGTTTCTCTTTTACTGGAGCAACATCTAGAGTGATGATCTGAACTGAGTTGATAAGTGTGTTTTTTTCCATAAATTGTATTTCTAATGACTTTGATGTTTTGTTCTGTATACCTTTTAACTTCTTTTGTAATTGTTTATTTTCACTTTGAAACTTCTTAATAATTTGTTCTTGAGTTTTTTCTTCGCCTTTGTGTTTCTTAAGTTGTTCCTTGACTTCTTTATTAATATTTAGAAAGCATTGATTTTCTTCTTTCTTTCCTATGACTTTTCCTTCGACGAATTCATTCGATTTGTTTGCCTTCTTGGTACTTTTTAACTTCTTGATATTCATAATTGATATTTTATTATGATTTCTTAACCGATATATTTATTCAATATCACTTGTTAAAGTGTTATTGACTTTCATAATTTCCAACTTGTGCGCCTTTTTTGTGCCATTATTCTTCTGTTGGAATTCTTTTATATCTTGCTGAAGTCGACATATCTTCGAGTCTTGATCTTCTATTTGTTTCTGGAATTTCGCAATTTCCTCGTCTTTGTCATTAATGATTTTGTTCAAGAGTATTGTTTTTTCTTTATACTCGTTTAATTCTTTCTTTATATCCCAATTTTTTAATCTCTGCTTGAAATCCTTTTCGTCTTTTAATTCCTTAATTTGCGTAGATAATTTTTCTATATCATTTTTTTGGTCGAAAATTCGTTGTTCTTTGAACTCCTTTTGAATCTCATGTAATTTAATTTTTATTTTCAATTTTTTATTCATGTCTCGCAATTCATCATTGTCTCTTTGATAATGCGTTAATATACCTTCTAATTTTTCTACTTGCAATTGTAAACTGGTTTCCATGGTATTCCTTGTATTTTGATTTTTTTTATGATAATTTGGTCTTTCTTGAATTTTTTCGGCAATAATTTGTCTTCCTTTGAATCAAACCTCTTGACTTCTTCTTATTAGGTTAAGTAACTTTTTCATTTTCCAAAAAAAAATATTATTTCAAAATAATAATTATAATAATGTTTATTAATCTCTTTTGTTTTATTTTTTCCCTCTTTTCTCCAATAGTTATTAAAATTAATAACTATACCTATAATAATAATAATATATGTTATAAAAATTAATAACAATATTTCAAAGATTTGACATTGAGTAATTTATAATAATAAATGTTATTATTATAAATTAATATATACTAAGTTTAGAGAAACATAATTTTAAAAATTCAATATTAATAATATGAATATTATTGTGTAATATTGAATTTATTAAAGTGTGTGTTGTTTGTTGTTGGAAAATAAACCATATGTTGTTTTTAAGTGTGGTTTCTATTGTTTTTACTTTTTTCTTCTTTTTTCTTTTCTTTTGTGTTTCCTTTTTCCTTCCTTTTGTTTTTCTTTTACTTCTTCTTTTTACTTTCTTTTTTTTTAACTTTTTTTAATAGTAAGATCAAAAGACCTAGTTTGGAGATTCTCCAATTAATTATTTGGCCAAAATCTGGTATTAGTTGAATGCCCAAGAAGGGGCTCTGATACCACTGTAATGGTAAAAAATCATTTATTGGAACTACTCGAACTTCCACTTTTGAAAATACAAATATTCCATGAATAGATATAAAAGTTGATAAAATAGATATGATGATAGAATATGACGTGAGCATTGTGTATGAAAGGTCATGCCTTTTGATTCTTATTTATAATTAATTATGCCTAACTATTAACTATTTGATTATTTACTTATTATTTTATGTTTGTTACAACCCCCAAGAGAGTAGGAATGATGATCAAACTAGACATGTCCAAGGCTTTTGTAAAAATCATTTGGTGGTATATTTACAGGATGCTATAATATTTTGGTTTCTCTAATCAATGGACTAACTAGATCCTATACCTCACCTCTTCTGCCTTCTTTTCCATCCTTGTTAATGGGTCTCCTTTTGGAACTTTTTCCCCCTTTAGGGGTATTGGACGAGGATATTTTCTCTCACCATTCTCTTCATCTTGATGGTGAAAGGTTTGAGACAAATCATCAAACCGTATTTTTTGATGGAATATTAAAGGGTTTAAATATCCATGGTGACAACCTAGTCTCTTCTCACCTTCGGTTTGTAGACAACACTATGATAAGGGGAACTCCTAATTATCCTAATTTCAGGGAAGCAAAATACCTACACGTCATTCTGAAGGACTTCATGGATGCTCCAAGAACCTCCTCAACCATGGTAAGTCAAAAATTTTCTTCTTTAATACTCCTTTAGCTACACACCTACATATTTCTCATGTTTTAAAATTTCAACAAAGGTCCCTTCCCTCCAAATATCCAAGAGTCCTTTAATTACTAGTTCTTATTATCATCAGTCTTGGGAAACTCTTTTAGCCAAAATGGACAAAAATCTCTCTAATTGGACCTTCATATATCTTAATTTAGTGGGGAGGTTGGTCCTTTTGAAATTTGTTATGCACAAAATTCCCACTTATCTTTTTTCAGTTCGAATGTCCCTGAAAAACATAATCAAAGCCATTAGAAACCTTTAATGCTCATCCTTATGGGGAGGAACTAAAATTATTCGTAAATGGGCCCTCGAGACCTAGTCAACCATTTTTCATCCAAAAAGGATTGGCGGACTAGGGATCAAGGGTCTGGAAATTGAATATGAATCCATAGGCACAAAAACTTGGTGGATGTGGCTTTAAAACAACTTAGTATTATGGAACAAGGTCTAGAGATGAAAATATGCCACACATTTGGAGGAACAAGAGTTTATTAGCCTTGAGGGATCAACATGGCTCCCTCATCTAGAATGTGGCCCGACATAACTTAATCCTTATCCAAAATCATACCTTTTTGGAAATCAAGAATGGTCAATCTGTCCTCTTTTGGGAGGATTCTTGGTAGAAAGTCACAAAATTTATTAATTATCAACGCAATCAAACCCTCAAGAATTTCCTTCAAGAGACTAATAAGATTTTTGTTTACCAATACTAGGAAAACAATGCTCGATTTAATAAATGGAGGCAATGGGTAGGGATAATTGGCCAAATCGTCATGATAACTTCACTTGGGATGAATTATGGAAAGAGCTGCAATCAAGTAAAATCCATTTCATCATGGTCTTGACAAACTTTGGTGGGGGTATAAAGGAGGAGTCACCTTCACCTTGAAGGAAACATGCTCAATTTTAACAAATTATGGAAACCAAGAGAGAGAGAGAAAATATCGGATCAGATCTAGAAACAAGATCTATGGCCCAAGGTATCCACTTTTATATTGCTATTGGACAGGGGAAAATCCCTCACCTAGGATCACCTCATTTTCAAGGACTTTGAAGGCTCCTTCAAATGATCTCTTTGTTACGATGAATCATCATCTTTGGAAGTGTTGCAGCTGCAACAATTTCCCAAAATTCTAAAAAAATTTAGGATCCCCCTTTGTTTTGAATTAGCTTGATTTTCTTCCCTATTTTGATATAATGATTCCTCAGAACGTTGGTTTAATGCCCGGGTTGCTCCACTATCGATTTGAAAGATGCTTTTGAAAGCCTTTGGATTCCTGCTGGATCGCTGCCCTTAAACGCATTTGAAAACTTGATGGAGTCGAGAGATGTTTTGGTTGATTTTTCACTGTTGCGGATGGATCTTAGTTTTGGCCCTCCGTAGTTGCGGATGAATTGTTGTTTACAGGAAGACGAATCCTTCCAACTTTCGACCCGTTGGGTTTCACGTCGAGCACTTTGGTTTAGTACCGGAAGCTCTTTTGTTCACTCCTTCCGCCGTTGCGGGTGGGCGACCGTTTTCGACTTTCAGTTCTCTCCCGATTCGAGTAATTTGCTGACTGTTTTGAGTTTTGAGGCGGAGCCTTTTTCATGTTAGCTTTTCCCGTTATAGAGGGATTTGGACTTTTGTCCGCCGACTCGAAAGCCTTCCGACGTCTGACGCGTGTAACCAGAGCGGAAGCTTTTATGACTTTTCCTCCCGCTGTTGCGGATGGATTTAAGCGTTCACCTCCTAATTGGAAAATCATCCGATGTCCGATATTTTTGATTAGTGCCCACCATGCATGTATCCCCGGCTGGGTATATGGTGTGCCCGTCTGCCGTTGCGGAAGGCAGATTACTCCCGGCTTCTAATGTGAAAAACTCTCCGATTCTCGATTTCATCTCCCCTCGCACGTGTGAGAAGTTATATATACGGGGACGACATAGGGTTTTTATATTGTTATTTTTCGCCTGCCGAACACTGTCGCCATTGAGCTGTCATTTTCTGGAGGAAGTGAAGGTCCCCGCTGTCGCTGTACTAGCTTCCAGGTGGCAGAGGTAGAATCCTGACCGTCATCAACTCGCGATATTCGCCAGGTTACCAGGTAGGCCTTTTCATCGTTTTCCCCGTTGCACTTAAACTGTTAGT
>LPNX010555284.1:35559-56084 GCA_001517045.1 Pseudotsuga menziesii | reverse complement strand
GACTCAAGACGTGGGACTCAAGTACTCTAAAGTGGATGACTTCAAACTTATTGGGTACTCAGACTCAGACTTTGATGGCGATAAGGAGACAGGAGTATCAAGTTTTGGATACACTATGAGTCTTGGATCAGCAGCTGTTTCATGGAGATCTCGTAAACAGTCAGTTCCAGCAGATTCAACAACAAAAGCAGAATATGTGGCTGCAGCTGAAGCAACGAAAGAAATAGTATGGCTCAGGAAGATACTTGAATATTTGCAAGAAAAACAAGAGAACTCCACTCCATTGTTGGTCGACAATACTTCTGCAATCAAGCTGGCAAAGAATCCTAGATTCCATGATCGAACCAAACACATCAACACAAAGTATCATTTGATTCGACATCATGTAGAGGCCAAGACAGTCCATCTTCGACATTGTTCCACAAATGATCAAGTTGCAGACATCTTCACCAAAGCGCTTGGACGAGAAAAGTTTGAATGATTCAGAAACATGCTCGGACTTACGAACACCCCTTCGGATTAAGAGGGGGATTGTTAGAATAATCCGTCAGGATTATTGTAAATAAATAAAAAATAGGAATATGAATAGATAGGAAGCCAAACAGGCTAAGCAGAAGGTGAAACCCAACCTCCATGAGATTTGTATAAGTATAGGCTTTTGCATTGGAATAGTTAATCAATCGGGAGTTATTACCATCACCACCGAGGGGACAATCTTCAACTGGCCCAACCTGGTTTCAAACAGTCTGTCTGCTTGCTTGGCCGCATCCCTAGGAGGAGAGGCCCAAAAAAAGTCGAAGTTTTACATGAGCTCGATACTTGTAGACTGCATATTGTGTCATAAGCCCTTCCCTGGTCTCAGATGCATCTGGGACAAGGAAAGAATGCCTATCTACGCAGCTTACAAACCTTTGTGGGCACATGTTTACCACAGCCACTATAGAGAAGTATGCGAACAGTTCCTTATGCCATTATACACTCTCATCTTTCTGAAGGAATGTGACTGTTTGTCAGAGTGGGCCATGCAAGTAATAGGAGAGTACACAGACTATTACTTGATAGAAAATGGCATGTATTTCAGAATGTTTGGTGGCTTAAAAGCCCCTTCCCTGCTGCCAAAATACGCAACCGATTATATTGTCCATAAGGAGGCGGTCAGGCAAGTTTTCATTGATGGAATAGGCAAGTTCCTGTTTGAACACAAGAAGACCGCTTACCCCCCTTTGCCATTCAAACTAGGAAGCTACAGATTTGCTAAAGTGAAACAGGCTGATGAATTTGTAGCAGAATTAGAGAAATTCCATTTTGGCAGAATGCCATTTCATAGGAGTGATTCCCAAGTTAAGGTAGTGGAGCACTGTAAAGATCACAAGGTTCACTTTGAATATACTCATCACTTTGATAAGGAATAATCTGTCTTCCGAAGTGCCCATAACTTGACGGCTCTAAGAAGAAGGTTCAAGCCAAAGAGCAACACCAAAGGTGGAAAAGGGGCTGAGCAAGCCAGAGCTGAAGAAGAGGCCAAGAGGAGACAGGAGGAGGCCCAGAAGCTAACACAGGAAGCTGCAGGATGGCTTCATAGCGAAGAAGAGGAAAAAAGAAAATCTGCCCAAGAAGCAGCTGAGAAAGCACAAGAAGCAGCCAAAGAGGCTAAAGAAGCAGCTAGGAAAGTGGCTGAAGAAGCGGCGAAGAGAAAGCTAGATGAGGAACTGAGAGGGCAGGAAGCAGAAAGACCAAATCTGATAGAGACAGGACAGTAAGCTACCGAGGGGCAGACCCAGGAGACAGAGAACCCAGAGGTCCAGGATCCACAAGTGCCTGTTGCCAGCACCCTGGTGGTCCCTATGCTCAGGATAGTTCCTTTTGTCCAGGAAAAGGGAAAGGAAATTCTTGATTTCAACACTGTATATTATGATAAAGCAACTAAGAGGATAATGAAGCGGACCGAAAGAAGGGTTGAAGCAGAAAACATGGCTGGGAAAATGGTAACCGATACAGCTGTCATGTTAGGAACAGATCAAAATCCTAGGTTCACTCTGAGAGCTAGGGCTGCACTGATCGATGCCTCAGAAGATAATATAAACAGGATGGTGACTGAATGGGATTCATCTAAGAAATCCTCGGCTCAGTTGAAGGATACCTTGAGGAAATAAAGAGAGGAAGGAAACAGATTAAAGTGGAAATTTGAACACTTACAGAAGGAAATGAAGACTGCTGAAGCTGAATTGCAGATTCTACATGAAGAGAGACAGTTTGAGGGGACTACACAAGAATGCCTGGAGCAAGTGCAGGCAGAAAATCAAGAGCTGAAGAGGGAGACGGATCAGTTGCTGAGAAAGGTGGAAGAACTAGAAGAGCAGCAGAAGATCCTCTTGCAGGCCAATGATGTACACACCCAAGAGTTGAACAAAAGGCATCAAGAGCAGCTTACCTCCCTAACTGTCGAGCTGGAGGCAGCAAAGGAATAGCAAGTCAATCTCCAGCCATTCAAAGAACATATCCTGGCTCAGAAGGCTAAAATGCTACAACTGCAGATTGCTCTGGAGGAAGAAAGATGCAAAGTCCTTCAGGTGGATAGCCGGTTAGAGGAGATCATGGAAACATCCTGCTACTTCGTGGACAGATCCCAGGATGTTCTCGAAATTTTGAATGCCAGAATGGCCAGACTTGAAAGTAATGCAGAGACTCCAGTAGGGCTGCCAGTCAAGGACCATCAAGCCCTCAAAAGAGATCATGACTTAATAGAGTTCGCGGTCAGCACTATTGAAGAATTCAAGAAGGCTGTCAAAAGAACGCAGGGAGCATGCTCAGAATACTTCAAAAGGCTCCTTAACACGTACAACCGGTGTCAAACAGAAGCTGAGCATAAGCTTGATGAGTTTCCGAACCATGAGACATTTATAGGCATATTGCAGAATAGGTATCAGGATGCAGAGGCCAAAACGCAACAGATCAAGGCCATTGATGACCTAGTTTTGAAAAATGAAGTGGACCGCCCAGCCGTTAGTGTGCAATTTCTGGAAGATCAGCTTCGTTTGAGCCCAGCAAGAATCGAGGCTATCAAGAATCAAGCCGAGAAATTTGAGATAAATATTCAGTTTCTGGAGCCTAGCACTTTTGAAGGCATCGCTAGTGAAGCTGCAGCGTGGAGGAAGTTTCTAGAAAGCCAAGCAGGGCCCTCTACGTAAGGGACGAGTCACCGATGTATTTTGTAACATTTTGTAAAGACATTTGAAAAGTGAAGCGTTGAGAAAACGAAAAGTTGGGAAGCCCAAAGGTCACTTTGGGCAGCCCAACCATTTTTACCTTTTGTATAAAAGTAGGAAGCGTAGAAAGAAAAAGGACTTTTTTCCCCAGTTAGACTGGAGAGGTTATTGTAAGAAGAACTACTTCTCTTTGCAATAAAATATTTGGTTTGCCTGTTGAAGAAAGATCGGTGGGATTTCCAATGTTGTGCCGTGGACAATTGAAAGATGAACTATTTTGTTTTTCAGTATGATGTTCATGAATCATGAGATCGTTCTAACTCTATGACCTATGTCTTTGTATGAATGAATTTTGATTTATTTTGATGAAATGACCACCATGAGTAATGTAGGCTGTTCATACAACAATTAGCTATCTGGTTGTTGAAATACCTTCAATTGTTCATGTTTATAATAAGGAATATCAGCTATCTGTAATTGCTTTTTATTATGCATGCACATATACATTACTCATACATAAATTACATTCTTGCTCCCCGGGGATAGGTAGTTAGATAAATAGATAGTTATTTCAGTTCATTTCTGCATGTGTGATTCAGATGTTGGTGAGCTTAAGACGAGAGGTAAGAACCTGCGCATCACATTGTGACTACTCCCTGCATCCTTCACCACCCTGCATTCAGTTAGGCACCCTCATTTCACATTTAAGTCAAAAAATACAAAAACTCGGTGGACCTGGCCGCAACCGATAAAACCCTTGTTTTGTTACTTTTACCTACGGTAGCCGAACCGTAAACCGGACGGATTACCTATACCAAACAGTCAGCGGGCTAGTTGGGAACGTTGATTGGGGAGAATCCCTTACTGTTGCCGCCTGCGAATTTCCAGGCCTCAATAGTTCTGGCACTAGAAGGATGGCTGCCAGTACATGGCTGGCCATGGAACTTAATTTGCCGAGACTACCCTACCAGCAGATGTTTTGAAACTCTCAACCTAACTCAAATATTTATAGATTCCGGTGCTATCCTTGAAGGATTGTTTTTTCCAGCATCTTATTCGTTTACGTTTTCTCATGGCTGGTAATCAACCCAACCCTCTACCAGCATGGAGAGCTAGGTCGCCTCTAAACCTAACGCCTCCTTTGCATAACCTACCCCAAGCCTTTGACAAGCTCTTGCCCAAGTTTGACCCTGAGGAAGGGATTGCTGTAGACGATCACCTTCAAAGCTTCTACCTAGCATTAGAAGGGCTAAGGGATGGGGAGTATGAAGATGTAGTCTGCAGACTGTTCCTGCACACTCTGAAAGGAGCAGCTGCATCTTGGTATTTTGGTCTACCTACAAATTCCATTCCTGACTGGGACACTTTTGAAAGGGTTTTCAGAAGTAAATATACAGCTCACAAGACACATGCTTCAGTGATGAAAGATCTTGGTCAGTTAAGAAAAGAGAAGAATGAAAAGGTACACAGTTTCAATCAGATATTTTCACTGTACTTAAATAACTTTTCTGCAGTTGACAGACCTTCAGACAAGGTTTTAGTTGAGTATTACACCTCAAGCCTAGGGCCTGAGTTGGCCATGTTTGCCAAGATGAAAGTCAAGCCTACACTGGTAGAGACTTATGAAGAGGCTGAAAAGGTAGAGGCTGAGAGTGAGAGTGTAGAAGATTATCCTGATCCATCTGAAGACAAGAATACTGCTAGAAGAAGCCCACTGCTATCTAAACCTAGAGAGGACCAACCACCTGATTATCAGGGAATGGTGAAAATGCTCCAGAAACTATCCAACCGAATAATAGATCTGGAAAGGGAAAGGGACATTCAAAAAACCTATAAGCCCCACTATCCGAAAAGAGAGGATAACAACCAATGGCAGGTCCCTCCTTCCAATTTGGCATCAATAAACATAACAGAAGTAGGAGGGGATAATTTCTGTACCTTTCACCAACAACCCCATTCTAAGAAGAAATGTCCTCAATGGTTACATTCAATGACATTGGTGATGAATAAGTTGTTGGATCTTAAATTGACTCAGGATAGTGGCAAGGAGGAAAAGGAGAAACAGATCATAAGAAAACCAGAGGATGATACTATGTTCTCATGGAATGGTATTTCACTGTTTGACACTGAAGAGGATACTTCTAAATCCGAATGCACATCTACAACCGCGAAGGACATGGGTGTCATAGGCCAAGACAATGCAGTGATGCCTAAAATTAACAATTTGCAGGAGAATGTTAAGAGACTGGATGAGGGCAAAACACATAAGAACAATACCCTCAACCAGAGGGCCAAGCCAATCACTGAGACTGTCAAACCTATAGAAGAACAAACAGGTGTTAGTGGGGAAAATGTTGATGAAACTCAAGAGCTAATAAAGGATATACCTACTCAAAACCAACTAGGAGAAGAAGACCAAGAACCAGGTTGGAAAGAAAACCTTGACACCCCACCTTTTCTTTTGACTCTAGAAATGCTGAATTATAATGTCCATAATTGCTTAGTGGACTCTGGAGCAGCAGTGAATGTGATGCCCCTTGAGATTTGTAAAAAGATTAATGGACAGCTAGATTCCACGCCTCGTGAAGTAACACAATTAGATTTCACAGGTGTCAAGGTAGTGGGAGAAATGAAGAATGTCCTCATTCGTTTGGCTGCGAACAACAAGATATGTCAATTTATTGACATTATGGTGGCTGACATACCAAGGGGATATGGGCTCATCCTCAACCGAGATTGGGCTACTAGGTTGAAAGGTTATTTTGCTTCAGATTGGTCTCATCTATTGTTGCCTCTCAAGGGTGCCCCAAATCCAATAAAAATTCTGAGAGAACCATACATGAAGTATACTGTCACTAAGTTAGGAGAAGGAAATGAGTCTGCTGATTCCATCATGGGAAACTATCTGACTGAGCTTAAGCTAAGGCATCATTCCTCAAAAAGGGCCAGTTCTATGATGCCCACTCAGCCTGAGCTCCTTCAAACCCCTCAGGCTAAAGGTGATGACTGTAGGATATTAGATATGGGTTCCATTTCAATCACAGCACAGTTAGACCATGGTTAAATAACTCATGTCGAAGATCCAGCTCACTCCTTAGCTCTCTAGTTTTAAAATTTTTCAGGAGTGGGAAAATTTTTCTTTCTTTCTTTTGTTGTACATAAATAAATTGTTTTGCTTTCTTAATACTAGGTGCCATTTTCTTGCTTTAATGCCGTGGGATTGTTTTCTTTGGTTATTTAATTTGATGCTGTTGTTCTTTTACTGCTGTTGTTTTGAATAAAGAGGCAAACTGTTGGTTGCAATGGAAACATCAGGGTTCTTTATTAACTAAAATCCTGAGCGAAAAGGCTGTGCTGAATGTCTTCTGGTAACCGTATTCCTAGCTGGCAATGCATTCATTTGAGGTCTTACTTAATCCCTGTAAATAACTCAGACGTAAAAAAGGGTCTGAAGTACTATTTTGAGGCTCCATCCATTTCACACCTTAAATACCCACGGGAGTCACAGCAAAAGACCCACGGAAAGGAAGCAGAGTGAAAAAGTTTATCATATATAAATGATCCCATGCCATAAATGAAGAAAAGGCTGAAGCTATTAAGAGTCAGGACTCCTGAAAGAAACAAGACATATCAAAGCAAAGCTCAGAAAGCATTAATCTCAAAATTGCCATAAGAACCTCTCCGTCCATGAACTGAAATATGAAATACCCTGTTCACACAAAAGGACACTATGGGATAGAGGATCCTGAATGAAAATTCAGTAAGAAAAGGCCTGAAGGAGGACTCATATCAAATGAATTAAAGTTCAAAAGGCACAAAAGTGTCGTTGGCATGGGAATGAGGAACAAAAGGATATTACTGTGTACTCTCTGTTACGATCCTGTGGTGTCCAAGCTGGAAACTACCTAAGGGCAGGTAAAATAAACCTCATTTATCTGGTCTCAAAAGAGTTATTCAGACTTGCTTTGCTTCTGATGTTACCATTTCCCAAGAGGATAGACTTTTTTAAATAATTTAAATGCATTATTTGGCTTGCTTAGGAATACAGGCATCTAGAAGATTTCATTTCTCTAGTCAGACAGTCTTGCAATGGGAAGAAGTTAATTCAGAGATCTGGGGTTCACCAATTAGTCGCCAATTGTTGCAGTTGCAACAATTTCCCAAAATTCTAAAAAAATTTAGGATGCCCCTTTGTTTTGAATTAGCTTGATTTTCTTCCCTATTTTGATATAATGATTCCTCGGAACGTTGGTTTAATGCCCGGGTTGCTCCACTATCGATTTGATAAATGATTTTGAAAGCCTTTGGATGCCTGCTGGATCGCTGCCCTTAAACGCATTTGAAAACTTGATGGAGTCGAGAGATGTTTTGGTTGATTTTTCACTGTTGCGGATGGATCTTAGTTTTGGACCTCCGTAGTTGTGGATGAATTGTTGTTTACAGGAAGACGAATCCTTCCGACCCGTTGGGTTTCACATCGGGAACTTTGGTTTAGTACCGGAAGCTCTTTTGTTCACTCCTTCCGCCGTTGCAGGTGGGCAACCGTTTTTGACTTTCAGTTCTCTCCCGATTCGAGTAATTTGCTGACTGTTTTGAGTTTTGAGGTGGAGCCTTTTTCATGTTAGCTTTTCCCGTTACAGAGGGATTTGGACTTTCCTCTGCCGACTCGAACGGCTTCCGACGTCCGACGCGTGTAACCAGAGCGGAAGCTTTTATGACTTTTCCTCCCACCGTTGCGGATGGATTTAAGCGTTCACCTCCCGATTGGAAAATCATCCAACGTCCGATCTTTTTGATTAGTGCCCACCATGCATGTATCCCCGGCTGGGTATACGTTGTGCCCGTCCGCCGTTGCGGAAGGCAAATTGCTCCCGGCTTCCGAAGCAAAAAACTCTCCGATTCCCGATTTCGTCTCCCCTCGCACGTGTGAGAATTTATATATACGGGGACGACATTGGGTTTTTATATTGTTATTTTTTGCCTACCGAACACTGTCGCCATTGAGCTGCCGTTTTCTGGAGGAAGTGAAGGTCCCCGCTGTTGCTGTACTAGCTTCCAGGTGGCAGAGGTAGAAGCTTGATTGTCATCGACTCGCCATATTCGTCGGGTTACCAGGTAGGCCTTTTCGTCAGTTTCCCCGTTGCACTTAAACTGTTAGTGGTTTTCTCCCGTAGTTTGGGTGATTCCCGGCGGTTTTCCTCATCCAGCTAGGTTATAAGCTTATATGAGTGGAAATTTTATCTTTTAACTGTGGGAGGGTGGGCGGGGGCAGTTTGACCTTCAAGAGAAGCTGTGTCTTTTCGCCACTATTTAGTTTGCTACCTCATGCGCATATCAGTTGAAGGGTTTCGGCGCAGACGGCCGTTACGCCGTCTATGCCAAACCACCCTGCATAGTCATGATGGGTTAGTCATGATGGTTAGGAGTTATGCCTACCATGGATTGCATTGGGGTTTTTGGGGTGCTAATCCTGTGGTGGGTTACCAGGTCTTTGAGCCATAGCCATTTCAGTACCTACGTGGTTCTGCGTGGCCTCGTCGAAGTTTAATGTTGAACCCATGGTTTGCCGGAGGGAATATGTCTTTGAGAAGATTTCATGATTACTACTGTTGTTTCCCTCACTGCTCGAGCCCCAGCCTGTGTTTTTCGTGCCATCACGCGCAGCCCTTTTGTGCTTAGTCGCCTAAAACCCTAGCTGGTTAGAAGGGATGTGTCGCCATTATAGTTCGTTAATTGAAAGCAACATGGGTAGTGTTTATGATGGAAGCATCCTGTGCAGAAAGGTGAGAATAATCCCCGCAGAGAGCGAAAAGTGTAGTCAGGTTAATGTAATTATTTTTGCCGCAAGCGGCGTGGCTCCTCATCGGTTTCGTGCCTGCTAGGATATATGTTGTCAAGTTGTCGGTATTGAAATGCAGGAGCCCCTCACAGTCATACCGCATATAACCACTTCTAATTATCTCTTTTGTTGATATACACAGGCTAAACTATTAAGCACTGCACATTGCATTTTAATGTTTTTGATGGTTAAGTCAATTCTCTGGGAAATCCATGCATACATTTATTTCTCTAACAAATTGCTGTAATAATACACATTGAAGAAGTAAAACGCTGCCTGCTGTCATATAAATGTCTGCACCGTGAATTGCTCAATGTTACAATGTTGTATATGGCAGGAAGAATTCGAATCCACCATGTCCAAAAGGCAGAAGAAGAAGGCCCATGTGGTTGAAGAAGCGCCAGAGGTGGAAGCTGCAACAAAGACTGAATACATATATGGAGACACTCAATGTGTTTCTGGTGTTGAACCCGAATATCAGTGGGGGGATGTCTATAGACTCATCACCAGAAGAGAGGTGCCTGATATGGGATTGGAAGAAGAACCCATATACGCCAACATCGAAAGATCGGCACTCATGAAGGTCGCCACTAGGCCGAAAATCTTCCTATGCTCTGAAGTTATAGGATGGATTCTGCCTCGGGCAGATGTCTCAACAATGATTCTGAAGGATGTTAACGAACAAGGTTATGCTACATACAGCCCTGGTTATGTAGCCTTGGCCTACCATCTACCGGAACCTGAAGTGTTCGTGTCTGATGACTGGTTGAGTAACGTTAAAATGGACCTGATAGAAACCATGAAAGGAATGATGCTAACAAGGAAACAGTTCAGGGTCGGAGCAACGAGTGAGTATGATACAACGAGTCTAAGGGCTCCATACAGATTCATTGCCTTGATTCTTAACAGAATATTTGGAAGAGCTCATGGCAGGTTGTTCAAGCTGGAATGGATACCTATCATCTTTTATGTGGCCACCGAGGGGACAATCTTCAACTGGCCCAGCCTGGTTTCAAACAGTCTGTCTGCTTGCTTGGCCGCAGCCCTAGGAGGAGAGGCCCAGAAAAAGTTGGAGTTTTACATGAGCTCGATACTTGTAGACTGCATATTGTGTCATAAGCCCTTCCTTGGTCTCAGATGCATCTGGGACAGGGAAAGAATGCCTATCTACGCAGCTTACAAACCTTTGTGGGCACATGTTTACCACAGCCACTATAGAGAAGTATGCGAACAGTTCCTTATGCCATTATACACTCTCATCTTTCTGAAGGAATGTGACTGTTTGTCAGAGGGGGCCATGCAAGTAATAGGAGAGTACGCAGACTATTACTTGACAGAAAATGGCATGTCTTTCAGAATGTTTGGTGGCTCAAAAGCCCCTTCCCTGCTGCCAAAATACGCAACCGATTATATTGTCCATAAGGAGGCGGTCAGGCAAGTTTTCATCGAGGGAATAGGCAAGTTCCTGTTTGAACACAAGAAGACCGCTTACCCCCCTTTTCCATTCAAACTAGGAAGCTGCAGATTTGCTAAAGTGAAACAGGATGACGAATTTGTAGCAGAATTAGAGAAATTCCATTTTGGCAGAATGCCATTTCATAGGAGTGACTCCCAAGGTAAGGTAGTGGAGCACTGTAAATATCACAAGGTTCACTTTGAATATACTCATCACTTTGATAAGGAAGAATCTGTCTTCCGAAGTGCCCCTAATGTGACGGCTCTAAGAAGAAGGTTCAAGCCAAAGAGCAACACCAAAGGTGGAAAAGGGGCTGAGCAAGCCAGAGCTGAAGAAGAGGCCAAGAGGAGACAGGAGGAGGCCCAGAATCTAACACAGGAAGCTGCAGGATGGCTTCATAGCAAAGAAGAGGAAAAAAGAAAAGCTGCCCAAGAAGCAGCTGAGAAAGCACAAGAAGCAACCAAAGAGGCTGAAGAAGCAGCTAGGAAAGCGACTGAAGAAGTGAAGAGACAGCTAGATGAGGAACTGAGAGGGCGGGAAGTAGAAAGACCAAAGATGACATAGACAGGACGTTCAGCTACCGAGGGGCAGACCCAGGAGACAGAGAACCCAGAGGTCCAGGATCCACAAGTGCCTGCTGCCAGCACCCTGGTGGTCCCTACACTCAGGATAGTTCCTTTTGTCCAGGAAAAGGGAAAGGAAATTCCTGATTTCAACACTGTATATTATGATAAAGAAACTAAGAGGATAATGAAGCGGACCGAAAGAAGGGTTGAAGTAGAAAACATGGCTGGGAAAATGGTAACCGATACAGCTGTCATGTTAGGAACAGATCAAGATCCTAGGTTCACTCTGAGAGCCGGGGCTGCACTGATCGATGCCTCAGAAGATAATATAAACAGGATGGTGACTGAATGGGAGTAATCTAAGAAATCCTCGGCTCAACTGAAGGATACCTCGAGGAAAGAAAGAGAGGAAGTAAATAGATTAAAGCGAAAATTTGAACACTTAGAGAAGGAAATGAAGACTGCTAAAGCTGAATTGTAGATTCTACATGAAGAGAGACAGTCTCAGGGGACTACACAAGAACGCCTGGAGCAAGTGCAGGCAGAAAATCAAGAGCTGAAGAGGGAGAAGGATCAGTTGCTGAGAAAGGTGGAAGAACTAGAAGAGCAGCAGAAGATCCTCTTGCAGGCCAATGATGTACACACCCAAGAGATGAACAAAAGGCATCAAGAGAATCTTACCTCCCTAACTGTCGAGCTGGAGGTAGCAAAGGAACATCAAGGAGCCATTCAAAGAACATATCCTGGCTCAAAAGGATAAAATGCTACAACTGCAGATTGCTCTGGAGGAAGAAAGGTGCAAATTCCTTCAGGTGGATAGCCGGTTAGAGGAGATCATGGAAACATCCTCCTACTTCATGGATAGATCCCAGGATGTTCTCGAAATTTTGAATGCTAGAATGGAAAGACTTGAAAGTAATGCAGAGACTCCAGTAGGGCTGCCAGTCAAGGACCATCAAGCCCTCAAAAGAGATCATGACTTAATAGAGTTTGCGGTCAGCACTACTGAAGACTTCAATAAGGCTGTTAAAAGAACGTAGGGAGCATGCTCAGAATACTTCAGAAGGCTCCTTAACACATACAACCGGTGTCAAACAGAAGCTGAGCATAAGCTTGATGAGTTTCCGGACCATGAGACATTTATAGGCATATTGCAGAATAGGTATCAGGATGCAGAGGCCAAAACGCAACAGATCAAGGCCATTGATGACCTAGTTTTGAAAAATAAAGTGGACCGCCCAGCCGTTAGTGTGCAATTTCTGGAAGATCAGCTTCGTTTAAGCCCAGCAAGAATCGAGGCTATCAAGAATCAAGCCCAGAAATTTGAGATAAATATTCAGTTTCTGGAGCCTAGCACTTTTGAAGGCATCGCTAGTGAAGCTGCAGTGTGGAGGAAGTTTCTAGAAAGCCAAGCGGGGACCTCTACGTAAGGGACGAGTCACCGATGTATTTTGTAACATTTTGTAAAGACATTTGAAAAGTGAAGCGTTGAGAAAACAAAAAGTTGGGAAGCCCAAAGGTCACTTTGGGCAGCCCAACCATTTTTACCTTTTGTATAAAAGTAGGAAGCGTAGAAAGAAAAATGACTTTTTTCCCCAGTTAGACTGGAGAGGTTATTGTAAGAAGAACTACTTCTCTTTGCAATAAAATATTTGGTTTTCCTGTTGAAGAAAGATCGGTGGGATTTCCAATGTTGTGCCGTGGACAATTGAAAGATGAACTATTTTGTTTTTCAATATGATGTTCATGAATCGTGAGATCATTCTAACTCTATGACCAATGTCTTTGTATGAATGACTTCTGATTTATTTTGATGAAATGACCACCATGAGTAATGTAGGCTGTTCATACAACAATTAGCTATCTGGTTGTTGAAATACCTTCAATTGTTCATGTTTATAATAAGGAATATCATCTATTTGTAATTGCTTTTTATTATGCATGCACATACACATTACTCATACATAAATTACATTCTTGCTCCCCGGGGATAGGTAGTTAGATAGATAGATAGTTATTTTAGTTCATTTCTGCATGTGTGATTCAGATGTTGGTGAGCTTAAGATGAGAGGTAAGAACCTGCGCATCACATTGTGACTACTCCCTGCATCCTTCACCACCCCGCATTCAGTTAGGCACCCTCATTTCACATTTAAGTCAAAAAATACAAAAACTCGGTGGACCGGGCCGCAACCGGTAAAACCCTTGTTTTGTTACTTTGACCTACGGTAGCCGGGCCGTAAACCAGACACATTCCCTATACCAAACAGTCAGCAGGCTAGTTGGGAACGTTGACTGGGGAGGATCCCTTACTGTTTCCGCCTGCGAATTTCCGGGCCTCAACAGGAAGACCTACTAAATCAATGCTAATTCATTTTGAACTTGTGAAAGCAGGGAGCTACTAATTTCAAGCAATCAAGCAGAAGCATAGGAATCATAAGGAAAATCAACATAATTTGGAGTAGAAATGCTTGCACTAAAAAAATTCTCAATAAAGTGTGGAAAATTTTTCTAAGATTATTTGTTTTGGAAACATGGAAATAAAGAAAGTTACAAATATTCAAAGAAAAAGTTCAAAACATTGATGGGTGTGGAACAAGATACACTCAAATATTTGTGAAACTATCCAATCTAAGACATGGGGAGATGAGGACTAACTTTGTTCAGAACTATAAAATCCTATCATGTATGCACACGATATAATCTCTCTAGTTTTATCTATGCACCGTGTCAAGTGATATCCTTGCATGCACAACCCCCTCTATTGCCCCCCCTACTAGGAAGTTTTATTAAACTTAACTTTGATGGGGCATCAAAAGTTTGATAGGTTTTGGAGGGTTCTTTTGAAATTCTCAAGGTGATCCTATTTAAGTCTATGCTGGTTATTTAGGGAAGGAAAGCAACAACATGATGGATTTACATGAGCTGACATATGGCATATAGATTTCTCTCTAAAAAAAGTTCTCCAAATTTGTGTTGTAAGGTGACTTACAAGTCATGATCATTCTTATCCTAAAAAAATTGTTGAATGGTACCCCCCTAATCAAGTCGTCTCAAAGTTGGCAACTTTCATTCAAATTAGAATGGCTTAGCTCTCTCCTTCTAAGAACTAATGTTATCATTACTTCACATATTTATTGGGAAGATAACAAAGTGGCTGGACGACTAGTGAATAAAGGGGTGATTAGGACTAAGGAGGGTATCAATGTGAATTGGAAAGCATTGGATCCCACACAACTAAAAATGGGTGCCTTTCCCTATCTAGGAATGACCTTGATACCCCATGAAGGGTGGTGGAAGAATGGTAAAGGGATCCTTCGATGCCGATTCATATCACACATGAAGCATGACACATGATACATGGCGTGGGATAGATTGTGGTGATATAAGGACAAGTGGTGAGGAAGAGGAATTTCCCTAACTTGCGGGTTTTCAAATGATCGAAATGGAATTATGAAATTTTTTCAAAGCACTTTTGGGAGAGGTCCACTCGACTTACTTGGAGGTAGTAACATGATGTTGATTATGCCCTTGGTCATGAGCATCATGGGTTAGATTCATACTGGTTTATGGATAATGATAATGGAGGATGTTTTGGTCCTTGCAAGAACCCTCATGATAGTGATTCTAGATAGAATGACTTCAAAACATGTAACCTTGCTAAGTTTCAATTTGAATGCACTTAGATCCCTTGCTTTTGTGCAATCTAGGCAAGCAATATTTCATATCCAAGTCACTTGGTCGAATACCCTAGAAATTGAGTAATCTTGGCTCTGTCATTTTGGTCTCTCAATGCTTATACTCGGATAAGGGGCTGTTGGGGTATGCCTTGCTCGATGGCTCAATCAAGGTAGGCTAAGCATGGCCAAGATAACAAAATCCATCACAACCATATGTTGAGACTCGTAGGATAAAATAAAGAATCCAAAGAAACCTACAATAGTATGGTATTGGTCTACACTCAACAAAAAGTCATTGATATGGAGAAATGGTTCTTGCGGAAGCAAGAAGAGATGGACCAGAGCGACAATTAGAAAAACTTTGGGCATATGGTTGAGGATATTGGATCATTTCAAACTCGTGAAATGAATATCATGAAGAATCTTACTCTTTATTGGCAAGTCAAAACCCTTTTGGGTAAAGCTCCAATGGATCAAGTTGAAGAGAAGCAAGATGTTCAACTTCATGAATAGGATACTCAATCCAGGATCAAAGGAATATAATCTACCCTCATATTGGTTTCCAAGGCTCAAATAGAATTGGGGACCAAAATGAATGTGCTTGTGAAGGCCCCCATTGGCATGGTCTTTAAAGAACGTGTCCCATCTAGGCAAACCAATGCAACAAAATAGAATTATGAGGCGCCCCTTGTGATAATTTCTGATGACTCCAAGAATTAGCACTTTGCTTCATGTTTAGTTTTTTGTTCCAGGATTGTTAAACCTACTTGTTTTGTTTACAAGTATGATAGTTATTATAGACTGCTAGCTATTAGTACTTTCAGTTTTGGGCTATTTAGATTTCTCTCTCCCTTTTGAGGATATTACTACAACACATATGATAATGATTCCATATGGAAAATAGTGGTTAAACACTCCACTATGCATGATCACAAAACACCAATAATATAAGTTTACATCATAAATAATACTAGTGTATGTGCGCAAGGTGTGTTTCTGTGGAAATAATAGATATAGCTTGTGTATGTACTATAGGAAACCATTGTGATCTCTAATTCATAGTTCATGACTAAAAAGACAATAATGACCACACATGCAAGACAACAATCTAATATCCATAACATCAAACAATTTTATTAACTAAGTCCCAACACATCAACACTAATCACCATTATACTTAGATTTACCTTAATGAATTAACCCATGGTGTACAAGTGAAAGGAACCAAGAAAATCTAAATTGGTGTCTCAAAATCTCAAACTAAGATATTACTAATCTAATCATCCTTCCTTCCTTACCTACTTCCAACTTCCACTTCTTATCCGTTCTTCTATTGGAATATCCTAAAGGATCAACTATATTGACCTAACCCAAAATATAACCTAACTTCCCCAATAGGAAACCAATAGTCATCATCACACAACTTGGGGATCATGACTTAACACAACCCTCCCACAACCTCAGGTGTTAAAATATGCATTGTGGGCAATACCTCCATCCCTCTTATCAAAACTAGGGTCAACATCCTATCTGAAATCACAATCTGTTGATATTGTGGTTCATAGAGTTGTGTCATCAAATGACTAGTTTGGGAAACTTGGTTTCCTACATAAACCTACGCTATCCCACACATCATAACAAGTATCTATGTATCGCTTAGCCCCTCCAACCCATGGGTTAGTCTAATGCAAAACATAATATCATACATAGTCAATCACTGTTTCCAAGTCAATTATTACTTTATTAACCATCAGTTAATATAAACTAGTTAATATATCTATCATGTGTACATCATCCTTTCATTCATTTAATTGTTATGTACATTGGTATCCATGTACCCTATACTTTATTTAATTGTGCATAATGGAAGCAAATCACACAATTGTTGTCATTAATAAGATAAATGATAACTTAAAACATAATTGACCCATATGAGTAGGTTCATAAATCCACACACATAGTTTACTCAGTCAAGCTGAGTCCAATAGATAATAAGCAAAGAAATACAATATACATCTAAATGTTGTTTAGTGGTCCCATCAAAATGTGGGGCGTGCCAAAAAACTTGTCATTCAACTTTGATTCGAGGTCTAATTATCCAAATTTCTCTTTAGTGGCTCAAAATTTTCATTAACAACGATATATAGGTATGGCTACTGACGTTTCAACATCGCACAGGTTGGACGATTTGATTATGGTTGTAGTATGATATGATTCCTCCATGGTGATGTCTATATGTTGGCTTTTGTGTATGATAATTGATTTGTACGATTAACACATGAGATTTAGACTATGTATGGTGGTTGTACGCCTGTACGACTGAGTTGGATGACTTTTTTTAACCTTTTTTTCTTTGGAACCTCGTTCTACAAGGTTCCCTTAAAATTTGATTTTCCTTCAATTGATAATTAAAATGAATGAATACTTGGCTTGAATGAAACCCTTTTGGTTTTCAATGTTCTACACTAGCAATCCCTTGATATGTCTATAGTAGTAGAAATCCTCGGGTCCTCACACTCTTATAGACTATTTGGTTCTAACTAAGCTTTGATACCATATCGTGGGAATCAAGCACATAATATAACCAAGATAACTTGAAAGAGTTCTCCATATCACATTGCATAAACGAGAAAACAAAAGGTTTCTTACACATGGAGACAATCTAGTCGAGTCAATCCACTTTATGAATGTGGGATAGATCAAGAAACATGCTAAAGTGAAATATAACATAAAAACATAAAATAACCTAAAGCCAAGATCACTTTATTTTATTATTACCCATGTCTAATATCTAATTGACCATTATAATATGACATTTACCATGGACCTAAGAGATTTAGTAATAATTTTCAGTAAGAATTATTTTTATTCCTTTAAAGTAACCTATTTATTATAGGCTTTCTTCACTTAAACCACAATTACTCTTAGCAATCCATTATATATAATTTAAATTCAAAAGGAAACCCTTTTTTGTGTCAATACCGCATTTCTTAATAATAAAAATTTCCAAATTATGAGGGCTTTTATCATTATGTATAGACCCCTTAACTCCATGATTGGAAACAAGCTTGAAGGGAATATCCCTATGATATATGGTTTAAGGGGTGGTTTCAATACATCTTGTACCCTTTGTGCTTAAGTAACTTATAAATTTGTCCCCTTATTTCATGTTTCTTAATTGAAATAAACCTTTAAAAAAAGTGATCTTAACCATGTTTGACATGGTAGCAGCTCCCAAAAATAGAATCAAGAATTTCTTGATATTTGCAAACATCAATGTATTAGATGTTGAGCTTAACAAAAATGGTATCTAAAGGAAACTTATCATTAAGTAGTGGAAAAAGAATAAGAGAAGGATGCCTTTTGTCCTTGAATCTTAACTTGAGGATTATCATGGTCATCTAGATTATTGCAATCCATTCTTAAAATATTATCATAAGGCAAAGGGAATTTCTTAATTGAAATAAACCTTTAAAAAAAGTAATCTTAACCATGTTTGACATGGTAGCAACTCCCAAAAAAAGAATCAAGAATTTCTTGATATTTGCAAACATCAATGTATTAGATGTTGAGTTTAACCAAAATGGTATCTAAAGGCAACTTATCATTGAGTAGTAGCAAAAGAATAAGAGAAGGATGTCTTTTATCCTTGCATCTTAACTTGAGGATTATCATGGTCATCTAGATTATTGCAATCCATTCTTAAAATATAAAGAGATTAAAATGAGGCATTAGGCAACCATGGATAATCTTTTAATTAATTGTCTATAATATTGTAAATGATTAACATGTTTTTTTTTTTAATAAAATGCTTAAATGGCATTTCAAAATCCCACCATTCAAAGGACAATAACAAGAGTATAAATATTTGATGTCAATCTAAGGATCACCAATATTGTTTCATAACTTTTTGACCTATAGTTTCCATACTTGCATAAGATTCATGATTATGATATGCCCTAGGACAAGTGATTTGCCCAATACTCATTGTACTTGTTAGTAATTTTCTTGTAATGAAAATGAGTCTTTTATTTGCACTTTTTTATACTATCAAGTACGACAAGTATGAATATGTCAGAGTCAATCACCTTCACAAGTATGACTGAAGTAGAGCATGATAATTCTACTTTGACCTTCACAATGCCTTTTTGATATGATCTCATGGAAACATTTCAATGCATTTAGTGTGGACCACTAAAATAGAGATGAGTCCCAGGTAGAAATGATTTTTTGAAAGCTCATTTCTAACACAAATTGAAAAGGAATTGTACCTATTGTACACTTGCCAAAAGCTTCTCTGAGAGGAGAAATACAAATGTAGACCACTTTGCATAGCAATCACTATTATAGCTCTTATAATCAAAGAGAATTGCATTGTTTGATTTGGTATTTTGAAGTTATGACCTCGACATCATTACTAAGAATTTCTCTTACCAAAACAACACCTTGAGACATAATTTCTACCATGGTAATGATTCCTACATCTTTGCATAGCTTTTAGTGGAATTTAGGCATCTTATGTTTAATAAACATTACCTATAATATGTTTTAAAATATTTCTAAGGATCTGAGGAACAAATCTATATGCACCATTAAAAGGGAAAACATAAAGAAAATAGTATAATGCAATTAGTTCAACATATAAACCATTTAACAACAACAACAATAATAATAAACAAAGAGATATAGCCTTTCAATTCATGGCTAGTCAATGCTTATAAAATGTACCATCACAAGGCTCATCATACAAATCACTTATTTATTATCAATTATATACTTATTTATTTGTAAGGGTTCTTTTATGTTATTCTTTTTATGTAGGATATTTTCTTGTAAAATAACTATTATTCATTAGGGTACTTCTAGGAACCGATTCCAACTTTTTGATACACTTTGTCAAAGCTTTTTTTATCTCAATTTTTATCCACAACTTTGCCTTTTGACATTTTATTATGTGTATTGAAGATGTATTTCCATGGACAAAAGCAACACAAATATTATGAGAAAGAAAATCATAGAATATCATATATATTAAGAGAAAATCATAGGATATCATAGATATTAAGAGAAAATAATAGGATATCATAGATATTAAGAGAAAATCACAGAATATAATTATTGTAGCAAGGAATTACTTCCTATTTGAATTGCAACAAGAACAACAACGTCTTAGAGAAACAATCATTATTGCCTTTACATGCCCTTGTATCCAAGTATTTTGAAAGACATCACTAGAAATAATCATTGCATTGAATATAAAAGGAGATTAAGTAACATTAACAATGTAGAATTAGATTGATGATCTTAAGAGGTACACCATCAATATCGTCGCTTATAACCTAGAAATTCCATCTTGTTGCGCTAAATAAAGAGGAAAATACCACCTTTAATATGCTATGGATTCCACAAAAAGAGAAATAATAATATATAAACCAACTCCATCAAAATTTGGGAGTGTTATTGTCGAGGACTGAAAGTTTGAGTATATTAAGTGAATGTTGAACATGTCCTCTTAGATTTGAATTCTCAAGAGTATCTAGAGCAACACAATTTAAACATGACCACCAAGTAAATCCAAAATCCAAGCCACATAAAAAGATCATTTGAAGGAATTAAGAGAATATTTGATAAGTTGCAAAAAGTATTAATCACTAGCTTTTGGAACATTAGAATAAAAAGTACTCAGAAAAGGTGTAAAATAAAAAGAACTACATAGAATATTCAATTCAAAGCAAGTTAAGGTATAACAAATTCCAAAAATATTATCACAGTTTAAAA
>LPNX010555284.1:7499-20093 GCA_001517045.1 Pseudotsuga menziesii | reverse complement strand
GTCTTGGATCAGCAGCTGTCTCATGGAGATCACACAAACAGTCAGTTCCGACAGATTCAACAACAGAAGCAGAATATGTGGCTGCAGCTAAAGCAACGAAGGAAATAGTATGGCTCAGGAAGATACTTGAAGATTTGCAAGAAAAACAAGAGGACTCCACACCATTATTGATCGACAATACTTCTGCAATCAAGCTGGCTAAGAATCCTAGATTCCATGATCGAACCAAACACATCAACACAAAGTATCATTTGATTCGACATCATGTAGAGGCCAAGACAGTCCATCTTCGACATTGTTCCACAAATGATCAAATTGCAGACATCTTCACCAAAGCGCTTGGACGAGAAAAGTTTGAAAGATTCAGAAACATGCTCGAACTTACGAACACCCCTTCGGATTAAGAGGGGGATTGTTAGAATATAATCCGTTAGGGATTATTGTAAATAAATAAAGAAAACTGAATAGTCAGGAAGCCGAAAAGGCTGGGCGGAAGGTGAAACACAACCGTCCTATGAAATGTATAAATAAATGCTTTTGGCAATGTAATGGATTGAATTGGGAGTTATACCTAACACTATGGAACCCATGAACATACCCTTGGTATGATGAAGAAGCTCATGAAGACTTGTCCATGGTGAAGAAGACTTTGAAAAATCCTTTGGACCCACAATTGATGGTTTAAAGGTCCTTGTACTCTTGATGAAGATGATGTGGTCATTTGGGGTCTTGAAACCCTTGGTGATGGTCGTAGGGCATAAGGAAGACTTTTCACCCACTTATTTGATGATATGATGACACCTTGGACATTTGGTTTCTTCTGGATGATGGGATCCTCTTTGAAGTCCTTGAGGCTTGATACAACACTTGGACACACTTATTTGCACTTGATGATGATTCTTGGTACCCCTTTTTGGAAATATGTTGTGATACCATACCCTCAACAATATATTGATGTATGGTGAACTTAAAGGTATATGTGGTGACCTCAGACAAAGGTGGAGCATACCCTAAGACTTAGAAGATGAACCATGGTAAGGTTTGACCCATAAAGGTTGTGTGACAAATAAAATGACAACATTTTGTTGACCTTAGGTTGATTCAAATTACAAAATAAAAAAAAATAAAAAATAAAAATAAAATACTTACCTTCCACACCTTGAAGTCGGCCCTAGATTAAGGATGTGGACAACACCAATGTGTATATAAACACATCCTCACATTCCAAACAAAAAACGGTGAGGTGTGTTGACCACCAAAACCAACTAGGTGGACAACGATGTACCACGCACATGTTGGATGTGCCTTGAAGATAGGAATGAAGTACTTAATGATTATATCAAGCGAGGCAGCTCTTCTTCTCTTCTTCTCTTTATGAAATTTCCACATCCCTGCAGGGGATTTTGTAAGGATATGTCAGCATGAAGGTCTAGTTTTTTGTAACTTAATCACCTAAGACTTAGTCATTAGGGAAGTCCTTTCATCAAGTGTTTTTTCACTTAGATAATTAAAATTTCTTTTTAGAGATTTTAATTATTTGAGTTTTTCACTCAAAATTACCTCCAAAGTGGTGAAAGGTGTTCTAGTGATTGAGTCCATGGGGTTATTGGGGCCTAGGAATGTTCTATATTACCATGCTAGACATTATCCAGAGTCTTGCGGAATTTCAATAAGTTTTGCATAGGTTCTTTTAATTTTTGGTCATTAAAAATTGTCACTTAGGACAATTTGTTGTAATGTAAAAGAGGGTTACTTGGTCCATTTTAATGTTGTATAAGGATATGGGTACTCAAGACAAATGGCATGAGACCCCCTACACCCTTGGGCCAAGTTTGAAGTCATTCGAACAAGTATTACTATGGTTTTGGTCATTTTTTTCCAGGTCATTCATGGAAATCAGGAAATTGGGCATTTAAGTAGAGAGCCAAATTTTGGAAAAGTGACTATAGGGGTGGCAAGGTAAAGGTTCTAATGTTTATATTGGGTCCCTAAGATAAATTTAAGATCCAAAGAGCCCCCCCCAAGCAAGCATGTAACAAGTTTTGAGTTGCCCACTTTAGGGGGGTGCCCCCTTCTTTTTTTGATTGGTTGGGTGAGTTAAAGTCAATGGGAAGGCCCCACTATGGTGATTTCCTCCCCATTTGACATAGCAATAGGTTAAGAGCATTAAAAGGGGGGGGGGTTCTCTCCCCATATTTGAGATCTCAAACCATGGTTTTGCCCTCCTTGGGCAAATTCGCCCCCCTCTCTCCCTTGTGACACTTGTCTAGCAAGCAAAGAGCCTCTATCTTTCATTTTTCCTATTTAAGAAGGGCATTCCTCTTCATTTGGGCTAGATTCATTTACTCTCCTACTTCATTTTTCCCATGCTCTCTTGCTCTCTCATTCTCTCATTCTAGCTCTCTTGCTCCATTCTTATCCAAGAGGAGCCATTGTACTTTCAAGTTTGGATGATAATAGAAGAAATATTTGGAGGAAGTACTGCCCATGCATTGTGATTGAGGTGATCTTGTTCCATTCTTGGTTCATTTTGTATTCGGAATCTTAAGCAAAGTTTTTTGCTTGAGAATAGTATTGTAATAGTTTTGTTGCATGCTATGCAGGTTGTTTGCTTAGAATTTGGGAAGTTAAAGTATTTCTAGCTTGAATATTTTCTTTCTCAAGTCTTTGTGGATTTCTCACTCCATTTGCATTGTTGAACTAATTTTGTTACAGGTTTCCCAAGTTTGGAGAGTAGGATTCCTAGGTGGAATACCCCATTGTCCAACAAGTTTCGAAAAGGACTTTGCATCTATACTAACATTCTTATTCTTATTGTAGCTCTTAAATACTTCATTTTGCACTCAAATATTATCATTTTTCAAGTTTTTACATGCTAGTTTTGCCTAATAAAAATTTCTGATTTTTGCATGAAAATTTTTGAATTTGTTTAGAACTCATTTCTATCACTTTTGTGCTATAATAGCTTGTTGTTTTGTGCAGGTTTCTGATTTCACAGGGGGAGGGAGTGCTCAAGTTCAGCCACTAGCAAGCACCAACAACACCCAAGAGGGTCTACTTCAAGTCCCTCTCAAAAAACGGTTAAAAAATCACTCTTTCTTTCTCATTTCTTAATAAATATTAGTGCTGAAATATACATCTTTGTAACAAGCCCAAGAGAGTCTATTGGGTTTGAGTTTGTTGTGCTTCATTTCGAGTTTTTAGTACTTAGTGATTTTGGTTTCTAGTGTGTTACCCCCTTTTCATGTCAAGGGTTTCCACAATTTTTTCAACGGCTGGACACAGATCTCTGTCAGATGTTAGTGGCCAACCTGTTTTGTACAGCAAGAGTGCTGATGTGGCCATGTATAAAAAATGGAAAACAACAGTTTTTAAGGCACGGTACTATCTGTGTAGTGATGGGCTAACTATATCATCAGTTTGAGAAGACAAGGATCATCAAAATATAAAGCTCAAAAATTGCAGAGGATATCTTTGTGTTTTGATAGTAGTTTCTGTTCGAAGTCTGAAATAGCTAATGCGACTCTAATAGAGCAGGCTGTAGGCCACCATTTGCGAGTTTAAATGGACCACCTATCACATAGACTGCGGGCATGTTTGACCAAAGAACTTTGGGGTGGACAAATTCACCAGACCTCTTCAGTGGCATAGGATTGTGGTTTATAATGAAGCACTTGGAGCATATGTTGTTCAGCAGCTCATTGTAGACGCCTCTGTTTATGTTGAAGGAGATATTGAGACCAGAATCTACAATGACAGCATTAATGGCATAGTCAAATATATTCCAGAAATATGTGTTCAACAAGATGGTCTCGTGCGGCATCACAACCAGTCAATGAGATCACCTTGGATAGACTATGGAATACCTTATTCTGAAGGTGTTGTGCCATTAATAATATATCCTGAGGCCTTTGAGACAACATATTATTCAAAGATGCTCATGTCAAAATGGAACTTTCTATCGACATTGTTTACGTTTCTTCTCACACATGCTAGCCAACGCAATTTTGGATCATGGATGAATGTGGAAGATGGAGGCGACGATTGGGAGGTAGAACGACAACGATAATGGAGCAGTGAAGGTGATGCGGTTTAGGGCGTGGAGGAAATGGGATGGCAGAGAGGGAGTATGGTGCGAGAAGGAACTGGCAGAGAGGGGTGGAAGGAGGTCGGATGGTGGAGAATGGCGCAGGGTGGCTGAGAGGAGACGCAGATGGAGCAGTAGTAGGAGGAAGTGTTGAGTGGAGAGGATGATGGATGATGGAGGGGCGACGTTAAGGAGCGGAACGTCGACGATTGAAGGGATGATGGGACGTGGCGAGTAGGTGCGCAGAATGGTGGAGGGAGCTGGTGCACGTGGAGGAAGCAGGTGCGTGTGGAGAGAATAGGAGGATGGAGAGCAGAGGATGGAGGATGGGGGGTGGAGTAGGTGCGCGGGGGTTGGAGGATGGAGCAGGAGGATGGGGAGTGGCGATAGTGGTGGAGGAGGATGGAGAGGCTAGAGCAGTGAGGCGATGGAAGCGGCGTGGTGTGGCAGCAGTGTGGCATGTAGCGTGAGCGCGGGGAAGGTAAAGAGGAGGTGGGTGCAGCGGAGGTGGGAGTGGTGGTGAGCTGGTGCCGAGAGCCGAGAGGCTCTGATACCAATGAAAAGCAAGAACGGGGAAATGGACAGAGAAGTAAGAGAAATGTAGTGTAATTGTATATTTTATAAAATGCAGAGGCTGATTTACAAAATAGATGCCGCGGCAATTTATACCGTAAGGGGGGAAGAGAGGTGACTTTTCAAGTCACCTCTTAGTTTATTTACATTAATTAACCTAGCTTATAATTAAATTTGGTTTTGTTACATTGCCTTTCCCTTAAGGAAGCTTTGTCCTGAAAGCTTATTTGACGACAATTACTACATGAACTATCGCAACATCTTTGATGTGGACATCTTTATGGGTTGTTGCTGGCAGGTTTTGTCCTTGGTTCTATTTCAATTATGTGTTCAGTTTTTTTGTTTGTTGGGAGCGCTATAGGTAACTCTTGAAACACCTTGCAATGTTTTCGAATTAGCTCTTGTGTTTCTGGTTGTTTGTGCATATCTCCTTCACTTGTTAGAATCTCCATTTCTTGACATTGAGGTATGTACGTTGGTGCATCTTTCCAACGTAGCCTTTCCATCTGATGTGATGTAACCAGTTGTGTTGGAGGTGGTTGGAACCCATATAATTTGTGTGTTTTCCCGAACTCATGGAATTCAATAAAATGTTCTTGGTGATTTGCAGAGTATGTACCCAAGGTTTGTAACCATTGTATTCCTAATACTACGTCGATTCCTCCAAGTGGTACCGCAAAGAAATCTGATTCTAATTTATATTCTTGCATTTGTAACTTAACTCTGTGATATTTTCCCACATTGTCAATCTTCTTGCCATCTGCTACCATGACTTTCATGTTAGGTACTGGACGGATAAATAGGTTAAATACTTTAGCAAGGTTGACGTTAACGAAGTTATGGGTGCTGCCAGAGTCGATGAGAATTGTGACGTTATTATTTTTTATATGTCCTTTAATCTTCAATGTTTGCGGTTGGGAGATTCCGGTAATAGCGGCTAATGAGATTTGTGGGGAGTCGTCCTCGATTCTTGGGTGGTAGTTTTGTTGGCTATTCACATTGTTCTCAATTGGTTCATTGACTTCTAGCTCTGCTTCACAAGCATATAATTTCTTTTGTAAGCATCTGTGCTTAGGATCCCATTTGTCTCCACAGAACTTACATTTCCCTTCTTTTATTCTCTGGGCCTCTAAACTGGGCTTTGTTCCTTCCCTAAGTTGATGTGGTGTATACCTCGGATTTCTTGTGTACCCTGATTGGAGGGGGTTCTTTTTGGAGTCGTCTTGGTCGACATTTGTATGAACGGATTTGCTTTCAATAATCCTGGCTTTACGTCGTGCTTCCTCCATGGTAGAGATGTTGTGTAACTCTAGTTCGTCACAGATTGTTGTTTTAGACCATGTATGTAGGTCTGTAGTCGTTGGTCATCGGTTAATTCTGGGACTTGAGTTGATAATGCTTCCCAATTAGAGGTGTACTCATCGACACTGTTTTTTTGTTGTAACCTTGTGATTTTGGCTAATAAGTCTTTTTCTTCAACGCCTTGGAATCTTTTGATGAGGTCGTTCCTAAAGCTAACCCAGTTGTAAGAACATATTCTTGCAGTATTCTTCCACCATAAGTACCAGTTGTAAGCACTGCCTTCTAGATGCATGGAAGCATATTTAATTTTCTCGCCGTTGTAATGGATGTTGTGGATGTCTAGGTATTCCTCAGCTTTGTTAATCCACGCTATGCATTGTCGTTCGTCCCCGTCGTATTTGGGTAACTCGACTTTCACCCGTATTTGGCATCCTTGTGTTTATGCGTTAGAGGATGACATGTCGAATAGAGGATTTGGCTGCTCAGGAGTTCTGGGAGAGTTTGGTTGCAGGTCATTCGAGATTTGTAATCTGTCCAAGATGGTGGTTAAAATTGCCTGACTTTTCTTTTGGTCTTCCTGTAGAGTGAGGAAACTATTCTCAATTCGTGACGTAAATTGTGTCCAATTTGATGTCAAATTGTCACTAGTCTGTTTGATTTTTGCGTGGAGTTCCTTGTAGTTCTTGTTAATTTTCTCATTGATTTGATCGAACCGAGCATCCATTGATCTAGTGATTGCTAGAATTTTCTCGACGCTGAACGTCGATTTATTTTTATTCAATGTATGATGCTAGCTCGCCATGATTTATAGTTTATTTTTTATTTTTTATTTTATATATTTATAATAATAATTATTATTATTATGATATAGTTTTTGTTTTTATTTTTTTAAATAATAATAATGTTTATTATTATTAATATTAAGGTATATTAAATAATAAATATTATTAATAAACAAAGTAAATTAAATAATATTTATTATAAGAGCGGATCGTGGATGAATGTGGAAGATGGAGGCGACGATTGGGAGGTAGAACAACGACGATAATGGAGCAGTGAAGGTGATGCGGTTTGGGGTGTGGAGGAAATGGGATGGCAGAGGGAGTACGGTGGGAGAAGGAACTGGCAGAGTGGGGTGGAAGGAGGGCAGATGGTGGAGAATGGCGCAGGGTGGTTGAGAGGAGACGCAGATGGAGCAGTAGCAGGAGCAAGCGTTGAGTGGAGAGGATGACGGGTGATGGAGGGGCGACGTTCAGAATTGGAACACCGACGATTGAAGGGATGATGGGACGTGGCGAGCAGGTGCACAGAATGGTGGAGGGAGCTGGTGACCGTGGAGGAAGCAGGTGCGTGTGGAGAAAATAGGAGGATGGAGGATGGGGGGTGGAGCAGGTGCGTGGGGGTTGGAGGATGGAGTAGTAGATGGGGAGTGGAGGGAGTGGTGGAGGATGGAGAGGCTGGAGCAGCGAGGCGATGGAAGCGGCGTGGTGTGGCAGCAGTGTAGCGTGCAGCGTGAGCACGGGGAAGGTAAAGAGGAGGTGGGTGCAGTGGAGGTGGGAGTGGTGGTGGGCTGGTGCCGAGAGCCGCAAGGCTCTAATACCAATGAAAAGCAAGAACGAGGAAATGGACAGAGACGTAAGAGAAATGTAGTGTAATTGTATATTTTATAAAATGTAGAGGCTGATTTACAAAATAGATGCCCCGGTAATTTATACCGTAAGTGGGGAAGAGAGGTGACTTTTCAAGTCACCTCTTAGTTTATTTACATTAATTAACCTAGCTTATAATTAAATTTGGTTTTTGTTACATTGCCTTTCCCTTAAGGAAGCTTTGTCCTCAAAGCTTATTTGACGACAATGACTACGTGAACTATCGCAATGTCTCTAATGTGGACATTTGTATGGGTTGTTACTAGTAGGTTTTGTTCTTGGTTCTATTTCGATTATGTGTTCAGTTTTTCTGTTTGTTGGGAGCGTCATAGGTAACTCTTGAAACATCTTGTGATGTTTTCGAATTAGCTCTTGTGTCTCTGGTTGTTTGTCCATATCTCCTTCAATTGTTAGAATCTCCATTTCTCGACATTGAGGTATGTACGTTGGTGCATCTTTCCAACGTAGCCTTTCCATCTGATGTAATGTAGCCAGTTGTGTTGGAGGTGGTTGGAACCCATATAATTTGTGTGTTTTCCCGAATGCATGGAATTCAATAAAATGTTCTTGGTGATTTGCAGAGTATGTACCCAAGGTTTGTAACCATTGTATTCCTAATACTACGTCGATTCCTCCTAGTGGTACCGCAAAGAAATCTAATTCTAAGTTATATTCTTGAATTTGTAACTTAACCTTGTGACATTTTCCCACATTGTCAATCTTCTTGCCATCTGCTACCATAACTTTCATGTTAGGTACTGGACGGATAAATAGGTTAAGTACTTTAGCAAGGTTGACGTTAACAAAGTTATGGGTGCTGCCAGAGTCGATGAGAACTGTGACGTTATTATTTTTTATATGTCCTTTAATCTTCAATGTTTGCAGTTGGGAGATTCCGATAATAGCGGCTCATGAGATTTGTGGGGAGTTGTCCTCGATTCCTGGGTGGTAGTCTTGTTGGCTATTCACATTGTTCTCGATTGGTTCATTGACTTCTAGCTCTGCTTCACAAGCATATAATTTCTTTTGTAAGCATCTGTGCTTAGGATCCCATTTGTCTCCACAGAACTTACATTTCCCTTCTTTTATTCTCTGGGCCTCTAAACTAAGCTTTGTTCCTTCCCTAAGTTGAGGCGGCATATACCTTGGATTTAGTGTGTATCCTGATTGGAGGGGGTTCTTTTTGGAGTCGTCTTGGTCGACATTTGTATGAACAGATTTGCTTTCAATAATCCTGGCTTTACGTCGTGCTTCCTCCATGGTAGAGATGTTGTGTAACTCTAGTTCATCACGAATGTGTTGTTTTAGACCGTGTATGTAGGTCTGTAGTCGTTGGTCATCGGTTAATTCTGGGACTCGAGTTGACAGTGCTTCACAATCACAGGTGTACTCATCGACAATGTTTTTTTGTTGTAACCTTGTGATTTTAGCAAAGAAGTCTTTTTCTTCAATGCCTTGGACTCTTTTGATGAGGTCGTTCCTGAAGCTAACCCAGTTGTAAGAACATATTCTTCTAGTATTCTTCTACCACAAGTACCAGTTGTAAGTGTTGCCTTCTAGATGCATGGAAGCATATTTAATTTTCTCGCCGTCGTAATGGATGTTGTGGATGTCTAGGTATTCCTCGGCTTTGTTAATCCACGCTGTGCATTGTTGTTTGTCCCTGTCGTATTTGGGTAACTCGACTTTCACCCATATTTGGCGTCCTTGTGTATATGCGTTAGAGGATGACATGTTGAATAGAGGATCTAGCTGCTCTGAAGTTCTGAGAGAGTTTGGTTGCAGGTCATTCGAGATTTGTAATCTGTCCAGAATGGTAGTTAAAACTGCCTGACTTTTCTTTTGGTCTTCCTGTAGATTGAGGAAACTATTCTCAATTCGTGACGTAAATTGTGTCCAATTTGATGTCAAATTGTCACTCGTCTGTTTGATTTTTGCGTGGAGTTCCTTGTAGTTCTTGTTAATTTTCTCATTGATTTGATCGAACCGAGCATCCATTGATCTAGTGATTGCTAGAATTTTCTCGACGCTGAACGTCGATTTATTTTTATTCAATGTATGATGCTAGCTCGCCATGATTTATAGTTTATTTTTTATTTTTTATTTTATATATTTATAATAATAATTATTATTATTATGATATAGTTTTTGTTTTTATTTTTTTAAATAATAATAATGTTTATTATTATTAATATTAAGGTATATTAAATAATAAATATTATTAATAAACAAAGTATATTAAATAATATTTATTATAAGAGCAGATCGTGGATGAATGTGGAAGATGGAGGCAGCGATTGGGAGGTAGAATGACGACGATAATGGAGCAATGAAGGTGATGCAGTTTGGGGCGTGGAGGAAATGGGATGGCAGAGAGGGAATACGGTGGGAGAAGGAATTGGCAGAGAGGGGTGGAAGGAGGGCGGATGGTGGAGAATGGCGCAGGATGGTTGAGAGGAGATGTGGATAGAGCAGTAATAGGAGGAAGTGTTGAGTGGAGAGGATGATGGGTGATGGAGGGGCGGCGTTAAGGAGCGGAACGTCAACGATTGAAGGGATGATGGGATGTGGCGAGCAGGTGCACAGAATGGTGGAGGGAGCTGGTGCACGTGGAGGAAGCAAGTGCGCATGGAGAGAACAGGAGGATGGAGAGCGAGGATGGAGGATGGGGTGTGGAGCAGGTGCGTGGGGGTTGAAGGATGGAGCAGGAGGATGGGGTGCGGCAGGAGTGGTGGAGGAGGATGGAGAGGCTAGAGCAACGAGGCGATGGAAGCGGTGTGGTGTGGCAGCAGTGTGGCGTGCAGCGTGAGTGCGGGGAAGGTAAAGAGGAGGTGGGTGCAGCGGAGGTGGGAGTGGTGGTGGGATGGTGCCGAGAGCCGAGAGGCTCTGATACCAATGAAAAGCAAGAACAGGGAAATGGACAGAGACATAAGAGAAATGTAGTGTAATTGTATATTTTATAAAATGTAGAGGCTGATTTACAAAATAGATGCCCCGGTAATTTATACTGTAAGTGGGGAAGAGAGGTGACTTATCAAGTCACCTCTTAGTTTATTTACATTAATTAACCTAGCTTATAATTAAATTTGGTTTTTGTTACAGTTTCTCTAAGGCAACCCCTTCAGATCACCCTGTCCTCAGCCGCACCTGCCTTAGCGATCCTAACTTAGGGAAACCCCCCTAGAGCTGGAGAAGAGCTAGCCTGAAGTGAGGAGAGAGGGGTGTGGTGACATTGGCCTCTCTCTCGAGAGTTGTCACCAGGCCGACATGCTTGCAGTTTGGGCTTTTAGCACTCGCGTGCTAGTTTCGGGCGACAACACGGTGCATGTAGGTGAAGTGGCTCTGCCCATCCTTGTATGACCTTGTAAGTTACTTGGATTTATATTAGTTTACTTCATTGTTTGTTTTCTTTTTTCCTGCACCTCACAAGTGAAGTGGCTCTTCCTATCCATGTAAAATTGCGTTGGCTAGCATTTTTATTTCAAATATTTGCTTATTTCTTTTTTGCCCACACCTCACAAGTGAAGTGGCTCTGCCCATCCATGTGAAATCGCGTTGGCTAACATTTTTATTTCAAGTATTTGCTTATTTCCTTTTGCTCACACCTCACAATTGAGTAGGATTTGCCTCCGTTGTGATATCGTGCTTGGCTTGTTTTGTTTAATTTTTTCTTTAAGGATAAAATTGACAACACGCCTCGTTTTTTGCTCCGTATCCTCTCCCCCCTCGGTTCAATCGAGTTAGGGTGACGAGAAAGGGCAAAGATTTGTGTTGGCTAGTTTAATAGGCACCCAAATAAGTATCGTCATTATAAAAGAGAAAAAGAGGCTTGACCTGTGGAGCTAGTGGGGTAGAGGCCGTAGGGGGCTTCATGGCACTTTGTGTCCTCCAGTTGAGCACCCAACAAGTTTCGAGTTTGACCCATGGAGCTAGGTGGGAACCTTGTGTTCGCATGTTGAGCACCCGGCATTCTCTCTCTAATCGAAGGAGATAGTCTCTTGGGGTAGACATCTAGAATAGTTCATTTCTTTGTAACAAACATTTTAATTCCCTAAGTCAAAGAGAGACATAAAATTTACTAAAACTTACAGGACCAATTGCATAACATTGTTACAATCATTTACATTTCTCTACTTTGCAAGCACTTTATTTTAACTGGTTCATTTACTGGAAGTCATCATGTTCTGGTATATTTGTTAAACTAAATGAGTTGATGCTTTAGGAAAATTATTTGAAGTTGATTATTGTGACTCCATAGCCCGAGTAGAGACGACACTGGTCATTTTGATTATTTGATTGTTTATCTCTTTCATGCATTATTGGTTGACTGTTAAAGGGTTTGCTTGACATTGAAATATTTGCATCACTGCACGCTAATTGTCATTTTTGTAATTTACGACTCCCAAAAAAACATTCTTCAAAAAAGAACTTAGTAAGTAGGGACTACCCCATTTGGCCTTTAGGAGTTGTGGTCTAAATGAAGGAGTTTAGAACCGAGGTGACAGTGGGTTCTCAAGTCATAAGTTTCCCTTGGGAATGTTATCCAACTTTTTGTACCATAAGTTGGGTTACTTGAGGAGCCGCCAGTTGACAGACTTGTTCAAAGTCTGATTCCAGTGTATCAGTTGATCCATCTGCTTGTCTAGCCAATATTGGCTAGTCACTTTTTTATTTGAATAATTTTGACCATGGCCCCGCGGGGTTTGTAATAAAATGTGCTAGTAGGATATTTTTGAGTGGTTCGGTCTCCTAAGACGTAGAATCTCAAATAGGGTATTCCAGGGAGTTTTTTGCCCCTGACAATTATGCTTTGCCTTCAGCCGAGTATAATTGACGAGGTTTTCTCCTGCTTCCTCCAAAGCTGGAATGCCCGATGTTGAATTCTAGGCCTTGGGGGGTTATTAGAGCCCAACTGAGTGTTATAAGCCTACTAGACATTATTTAAATAGATCATGGTCATGTCCTAAGTCATCTGGACACGTA
>LPNX010555246.1:0-11026 GCA_001517045.1 Pseudotsuga menziesii | reverse complement strand
AGGAAAAACACAGGAACCATGAAAGCTAGATTAAGGCTTGAAGGGTGGCTCCTCCTCTATAGGAACTCCGAAGCCAAAACCAAGCTCAGAGTTGGTTCGTCCACTAAGTGGGGGAGCAAGTGGGTTGAAGGAAGCTTGACCATCATTTTTTCTAGAACTCTTGGCATCGTTGCTAGTATCCTCTTCACTACAGGTGTCATCTTCGCTGATGGAGGGGCTCCATTTAATTCGAAGCGGCTCAGTTTTTATGTACTCGGTCGCAATATGGATAGCGTCTTTTCCTTGCTTGGTGTTTGAAATGGTCCTCTAAAGAGGAGGGCATGGTTTTTTAATGTCCATTGTGGCAACAGATGGATTCAAGGAGGGATTTTGGGGGTCCATGTGGGAGTCGGTGGGACGTAGGATAAGTTTGGCCAAAATTGTTTTTGACAACCCAATAATTACGGTTGCGGAAGACGTTCGGTTCGTCGTTGAATGAGAACCGCTCATCCTCCCAATCATCTAAGAGTTGGCAAACATGATAAGGAATTTCCATGTCGTAACCTTCACTGTTGGCTTGAGCTGTGAGACTTCTCGCACAATCATTGACACTACGACGACCACAACGTCACCTTCTAGGTATGGCATACAATCTACATGACATAATCAGCTAGATTGGAGGGACAAGGGTATGAGCGTCAAGAGAGAGAAGTAGTGGAGGAGGGCACATGTTGCAACACTTCTCCGTCTCCTCTGATTTTGCAGAATAATCGGCCTTTGCAGGATTCAACAAGAGTAATTAAATGAGGTAAAAACCATTGGGTAGGCTTCCCATAAGGAGGACACACAGATCTAGAGGTGCCAATAAGGTCACCATTACTCTGCAATGAAGGACGAAGTACTAGGTGAGGGAGGGGAGGTCACCTCCCATCATGAGCTTGGAGAGCTCGCGCCATTCGAGATGGAGGCCAGCCCGCAGCATTAAAGTACGAGGTGAGGGGGTTTCAGGGGAGTAATGTAGGGGCACAATTGTATGTCCCGATAGTTACTCCCTTTTGTCCATGTGCCACGTAACCACCCGCATCCACGCTAATGTCTTCCTTGGTAATTTGGATGCAACCATGCTTAAGAGTGGAGTTAGGCATCTCTTCGAAGGAGAAATGTTGCAGAAAATAGATCAAAGAGACTCCCTAATTGGCTAGTTTGTCTACTAAAGAGTTAGTTTCACGTCAAACACGCTGAAAGGTGATGTATGAAGGTTCATAAATGAGAAGAGCTAGTTGTTGCACATCATAATTCAATCTTCAACTGGGGGAAACCTTGGTGTAATTAGTGCCATTCTGCAATTTGATAGCTATGTTTAGGGTAAGTTGTGAGTCCCCCTCCATGATGAGTGGAAGGAAATCCTCATTGAAGGTGATACAAATTTAATGGAGAAGACACATTAATTTATGTGCATTGTTGCTTTCGATGCCTAGCATGCCATAGAAGAAACAAATAATCTAACCAACAGAAGATCTGAACACCCCCCCCCATAATGGGATTTTCCAGAATTCCGTTTGGAGGACCCATCAATTTTAAGTTTAAACAATCCATGGAAGCTTGAAGAGGGGAAATTTTCGAGTTCTCCATAATGGTTTTTTCCATGTTAGTTGCGTGTAGGTCCTAATAGTGCCATTTATGCAACATTGTAGTTTCCATGATGTGCCGGTGATAGGATTCCCAAACTCATTCCATGGGGTTGAATATACCTTCAAAGTACTTGAGATTGCATTCCTTCTAGATATTCTAGATAATAAAACATGCGATGAGTTTCCATAACCTATTGAGTAAAGGATTTTGATAATGGAATTTGTGCTAGCGCTTGATGGTTTCCGAAATGTTCCCCTTACAATGAACCAGTCTTTAGCAAATGGAGGAAACCATGTCCCAAAGACTACTGGAGAAGGAGCATTGATATTGAAGATGATCCATGGTTTCCTCTTGTTCTTTGCAGAGGACACATTGTGAGGGTCCAATGAAGCCTTACTTGAAGAGATTGTCCAATTTGAGGAAACACTTGTTTAACACAAGCGAGAGAAAAAATCTCACTTTGGGCCAAGTTTTTAACTCCCAAATTTCTGAGCAACGCTTAGGTTGCTCATTGCGACTATTTTTGATGGAAAGTTGGTATGCTTTATTTATCGAGAACATCCATATGGGTTTGTATCCCCATATGAGGATGTCATGGCCATTCATGGTTCCGATGAATCTTTGTTGAATTCCATGATCCCAAAGTAAGTCAGAATAAGGCTGTTGTTGAGTCGGGGCCATTTGTCACGGGTCATCCAGTTGCAAAATTCCTATTGAGTGTCCTCAACCCAAAAAGTTTCACTTTTTCATGATTGGGGACGAAAAAAGTATGATGATAGTGATGAAGATTGTGCATAGACTCCAAGCATGGGATATGGATCTAGGTATCTATCGAGAAGTTGGCTGAGGATCCATCATGAATCTCCCAAAAGTTGTGTTGTTGGACAAGGTGACGTTGATAGCTTGCTGCATTCCATACGAAAGAACCCTTTATGTCTTGCGGATACCTTATAAGGCTATGATCAAGCCAGTTAGTAGCACATTTTTTGTTCGAGATATGGGCCGAGGGGATACTATTTTTGGTGATCTAGTTCCACTAGATTTTAGTGCTTAATATTTCATTTTTTTTAGTCCGGTCCCCAAAGCAATGTCCCCCGTCATTTTTTGTATGACAAACACTTTCGCATTTGACCGAGGACCAATTGTGAGAGGATTTGTCCACTTTCGAGAGGAAGGTGCGTTGCATAGTTCTAATGGATTTGAGGACCCATTTAGGGGAAGCCAACATAGAGAAAAAATATAGGGGTATTACTTGCAAAACATATTTGATAAGAACAAGTAATTCGACTAGATTAAGAGTGCGCAAGGTCCATTGAGAGAGACAGAGCTGAAGTTTGTCAAGAAAATCCCTCTAAGAAGAGTGTTTGAGTGTAGAGTCTAAGAGTGGAGCTCCAAGATATTTTGAGGGGAGGTTAGAGGTATCGAACCCTAAGATTATAAAGATATTTCGTTTCGTGAGGACGAGGGTGTTGAAGAAAAAGACCTAAGATTTTTTGGGATTAAAAGCCATGCAAGAGGCTTTGATTAAGGTGGAAATGATGTTACGAAGGGTTCTAGATTTGTGGACAGAAGTATGTCCCATGAGCAGATTATCATCCACAAATTACTGGTGGGTGAGGGAGGTATAATCATGGAGCAAGAGATATTTTAGGGTGCCAAGAGATTTGGCATGACTAAGAATTCTCCCTAAGCCATCGGTCATGAAGATAAAAATGAAGGGAAAGAGTGGATCTCCTTGTCGGATACCTAGAGAAGAGTTGAAAGTTTTGGAGGGGATGAAATTAGTGAGAATCGAGAAGAAATTCATTGAAATTAGGCTTAGGACCCAGTGAATGTAGAAGTGATCAAAGAAAAAGGAAAGAATGATTTGTTTGAGGAAATTCCAATTGAGTTTATCAAAGGCTTTGGAAAGATGAAGTTTGAGGAGCATACCAGGATTTTTTGGCGGTTGTTGGCCTTGGAAAGGAGCACAAAGGAGAAGTTCGTGCATAAGCCAAGAAGGTGTGCCACGCGCATGATAGAAAGAAAGGAATATCGCAAAGGAAGCAAAGGACTAGCACAGGTAGAATGGAGAGGCACGTAACAAAGGAAAGGCAAGTGCAGGAGCATGCAGGTGAAAACAGCTGGAAAGCGATACACGCAGATCATGGCTGTTTAAGGAAACGTAAGCCTGTAGCCACGCACATACGAGAGAATATTTGTAATTCAGGACGATAGTGCCTTGTGTCAAGTTGTAATCACCATAGCCATATCCTGGGGGCGACTGATGGTGACAGTTAACAGACTGCTTCTATGCAGTCGGCCATGCATGGCCATGTAAAATAGTATAAATAGAAGTGATTCAAATGTTGAAGGGTTGGTTAGGTTGGTTGTGACAATTTTAGTTGGTCACAACAATGTTTAGGTCAATTTTCCAGTTATTTTTGGTCTGTTCATCGGGGATCCATGGTGAAGGATTCCATTTCACTATAATGTTGTAGAGATCAGAGGAAGAGTCTTGTAGCAATAGGGGTTGTTGAGCTATGGATATGGCTGCTGTGTGCGTAGACCACTAGAAGTAGAGGTAGGGTAGAAGAGAAAACCAGAGAGCATTAGAACCATAAGTCTGATTCATAGAGACATATCATATGATCAGTCTGTATCATGTAGACTACAAGGTGCTATATCCTTTTCTCATGCCATATGAAGAGCACCTCGGTGGTTTTTCCGAGATGGGTTTCCATGTTATCTATTGTGTTTGAATGGATGATTAATGTGGTGAATGTTTATGTGAATGGTTTTTATTTTCTTTCTGTATAATGCTGAAATATTTCTTAAATGTATGATGTTATCCTGTAATCAGTAAATGAATGTTCGGAAGGCGTCATTGAAATATTCATGTATATATCATCATGTGCGCTTCTGTCTCGAGTCACGATGTAAGTCGCAGATGGTTTGCTGGTATGAATCAGCTCCATCGCACAGGTTGCACCAGTTGTGATGTTAAGAGAAAGGATAAGTTGTGCATGATGACATATAGTTGTGCTCGGTCGCACAAGGCTGACTCCTCTGTCCAGCCATCATGTTTTCTTCGTTGAGCTCCTTGGCTGCACACAAGGGGACTATAATCTCTCAACAATCATGGAAACATGGTTCTGGCAGTTACCCATCGAAGAGATATCTTGGGTGAGACTGCTCCTACTTCACAGGTGTTACCGACGAGGACTTCTCTGTTGGGCCGGTATCTCGGGTGTTTGTTGGGTTGACGGGCTCCGCAAAACCGGGGTCGCGCAAGTTAGGAAAAGTGGCCAACAAATAGTTCCGTTTGTGGGACCTTATTGATAAAATTGAGGGAAATTTTGTGGCACGTGACGAAGAAGGAGATATAAAACTGGATGGATTCTAAAATGCTAGCATTCACACAAGAAGATATCATAGGGACGTGGTTGAGCGTAGAGAACTCAATCGACAAATATATATATTATGATATTCACAATATTTTCTTTGTTGAATTCCCCATTTTATTGCATGAATGGCTATCAAGTTTGGTGACTAAGTAGACAAATTTCTAGAGAAGAGAGACTGTCAAGTGGAGCGATCAATTGATTCAGGAGGTAACCAGTGTAAGTAACCCTATTTCTAGAGTTGTTCATTTTTGGGTTGATAGTATATTGCAAGGATATATTACTGAGTTTGCAGAAGATACTATAACCTCATAGTGAAGCCGAAGGAAATTTTTTCCAAGGACCCCGAAGAAGATACTTGTTACATATAAGTACATGCATAAAAATGCTTTCCTATGAGAAGGGTATTTCGCAACTTAGTTGAGCTGTGCGCCTAAGAAGGAGGTTATGTTGTATATGACCTATTGAGAAGATGGGAAGAGGTAAGTTGAAATGTTCCAAGAAAGCATAGAACCTGAACTAGAAGTTGGAGTCCTAATAAGTGGAAGAATATTCAGATTAGGAAAGAGAAGGAAAACTGAAAGGGGATGACGAAATCCTAGCTTGTTTGAGGGAAGAGAACATGAAATTCGGTTGTATGAAGATGAAGGGTCTTGTGATGAAGAGGAGGACTATATCCTGATTTTGGAAGGACCATAAGATTCTGAGGATTATGAGGGGACGTCGAGGTCAGGACATAACTACATAACCCCAGCAATATCACTAGAGGTAAGATCTCAAGTTTCATCCCCAGAAAGGACTGCTAATACAATTAATGTTAGCCCTGTGACTAGTGTGTGAGAAGGTACACCCCCTCTAAATTCTGAACTAGATAACCCTGACGCCAACTAAATGGATGCGACAAATGCTACATTAACCACATTTAAAGGGAATGGAATGGAAGACCTAGAGCATAGTTGGTTCCTCTATTAAGCTGCTTGGATGGTGCGTTTAATCCATAATGTAGACATAAAGAAAGCGCAAATGATCACAACCTTGAGGGGTCGTGCGCTCGACTGGTTCATGAAGTTCTGCACCACACCAATCGGAACACCACAGAAGACCCTTGAAGAGATCTGAGCTGCAATGATCTCTAAATTGAGGAAACCTAAATCGGAGTCGCAGTGTATTACTGATATTAAGGAGATTAAGCAAGCTGTCGTAGAAACTGTGTGGGAATTTGATCAATAGTTCAAGACGCCGATGGCTAAAGTAAGCTTCCAAATGTCCGATGTGTAGCATAAAGCACGATTTATTGCTACACTACTACCACACATCCAAGGACCGTTAATGCAACAGAATATTGAATCATAGACAGAAAAACTAGAACTAGAAATGAAGTTAGAGGCATCATCCATTTGTGATGGTGCTACAGGAATGGTGTAGATCCATTCAAATCTGGCCAATCTAATGACACAACTTCAAGATATCAAGAAGGGTAAAGAAGCACAGGAAGATTTATGGTGCTCAAAATATAGGATGGATGAACACACTAAGGATAACTGTTCGACCTTCATGAACTATGTTGCATCAGGTGCACCCAACCCATTAAATGGCCATGGTTTACCATGGTGTCACACATGCCAGTCAAGAGGCCATCACAATGAAGAATGTTTATATTTGCAAAAAGTTGTGAGTACCCCTATAGCACTATTATGTAAATTTTGTAAATTAGTAGGAAGTGATGAGAAAGATTGTAGAGCATATCAGCTCTTAAAAGAAAAGAATGTCGACGCCGACTAAATGAAAAATGAAGGGTTCGCTTAGGATAAATAGGCTCAAGCATCATATTATCCTGCGTAGTTCCCACCTAACTAGTACCAACCATAATACATGCTTTAGCAGCCGTATGTGCAACAAAATCCCTATCATCAACACTACCAAGAGAATCAATACCCACCACAGCATCCACACCCGCAGGGAAGGGGTGGTGGAAACTTCAGAGAAAGAGGTGGAGGCAAAGCATTTGGTAGAGGAAGAGGTCAAGTTATGTTCTATAACTATGGATAATTGGGTCACTATGCTAGAGATTGTTTAGATCCTACAAAGACCTGTTCATATTGTAAGGGACAGGACCATAATGTCAAACAATGTCCTTAGTTGATCGCAAAGTGGTAAGCAAGAACCATTGTAGCACCTAACCCTCCACAAAACCTGAACTTGAATCCCAATGTGAATGTTCAGATGATTACGACTAAACCACGAGCCCTGAACATCATTGTCATAACTTGAGGAGGTGCAACGAATGGAGCAGATCAGGATAAACTGCAAGAGAAACCACAACTATAAGTGAGGCCAGCGACACAGAAAAAGGAGCCACTAACCGTCTAGAAATAGAAATAAATATTTTGGGATGTACAATTAGAATTCATCAGCCCAGAAGTACCGTCGAATTCTGCAAAAGTCAAGGATGTGCTTGACCAGTTTCAACACATATTACAGAAGAAGGCTCCACCAAAGGTTAGTAAGCTAAGAACCTTTCTGTCAAGTTGTTTAACGCAAATACAAGATAAAGATGCTATTGCAAAAATGCAAGAAATGATAAAAGATATTCTTGTATAGTTGCAACCTGAGAAGAAAGTTAACCAAGTATGGAAAAAATGTAAAACTGGTCGCGAGTTGAGGATGAATGCGTAGATAGGTGACTACGACATGGACCATATCATCTTGGATCTGGGATCAGATGTCAATATTTTGACATGACAAACATGGAAAATTATGGGCAAGCCATGCTTGGACTGGTCTCCTATCCAGTTGCGACTTGCGAATCAAGTTAAGGTCCTACCCATTGGTCTGTTGAGCAATGTACTTGTCGATGTCGAAGGATTGCGCACATTTGCAGACTTTGAATTCATTAAAATTGTTGATGACACGAACCCATACCCCGCTCTACTAGGGATATATTGGGCCATAGACAATTAGACCATCATAAATTTCAAGAAAATGATCCTCTCATTCGAAGATGAGGAAATGAGGGTAGTATCACCCATCGATCCATTTCAAGGACAAAGATATGTTGAGCCTATCTATAATGAGGGACATGGTAACTACCTTTACCATATCTACAATGTCACAGTTGTTCAAGAAGACTATACCAATCCGACAGCAGATGGAAACTTGAGCTGGAGATGCACGAGTTCATGCACATCTGACTCAAGTGAGGCTTTAGAAGGTTGGCAAAATAGATTACACAAAGTTTCTATGAGAAGGTGTGTAAGATTTATAAGGTCTATGCAACGTATGGAGACTGAGTCAAGGGAGCTACCCACCTATGAGGGTTTCATATACACATTGGAAATGACATCTAAAACCTGGTATACCTATGCGGAGTTGCGACAATGAGCCAAGTATTGCGAGAGTCTCACTAAGCAGGTTGCGCATACATTTCAAATTGCTTACATGCACCCTACAATTAACGCTGCACTTCAGACAGGAAAGGGGAGTATAGTTGATGAGACCCCTAACAAAGAGTCTAATTCTCACCAATACAATGCAACCATTCAGCAGTACATTCTAACTAGAGACCCAGATGATGATTCGAGTAATATTAGTAGACCAGAATCAGAGGGCACACAAGAAGTAGAAGGAATTAGCATTTCAAGTGGTCAGTTCCTCGAGCCCCTGAATATCAAGGAAGCACATATCGGATTGCCAAAGAACCCAAAGTTCACCAATGTCCAATATTATTGGGATGATGAAGCAGTTGCAAAGATCGAAGATCTACTACATGAGTATCAGAACCTATTCCATACCAACTTCTCAGAAATGAGGGGAATGATGAGCAACTTAGTAGAGATGAAAATACCCTTGCGACTAGATGGTCAGCAAAGTAAGCATCAACAAAAGGAATGGAATGATCAATATATCAGGGCTAATCCATTTGAAGAAGGAATACTTATCTTACAGTATGACATCAATTTGTTTAAGCACTCGAGCAAGCTGAAGACACATTGGCTAGGGCCATACCGAATTGTGCACATTACTAATGCAGGGGAAGTAAAAATCTAGAAGTTAGATGGTACCTATGTCATGGGTATGGTGAATGAGAGTTTCCTGAAGCCATACTATGACACTCATTACATCCCAATTTAAAATGTGAAAAAAAGGGGGCCAAAAGGCGTAACCTACTCTGTCGCAGGATTACGACAGAACCACCATAAAAGCACAAGAGATAAGTGCAAGAAACTAAGCACACAATAAGAAAGTCACAGTGCGAAATCAAGCAAGGAAAAGAAAGTGTTGAAAAAGAGATTAAAGAAAAAACTCGTTAGAATGTGGAGCAAAAATAAAAAGCAGCAAAAGGATGCAAAAAGACGGAATGATAGGCTTGCCTGCATTAGGCTACGAATCCCTGATAAATATTCTGTAAGATGTGATAGCTAAGTAACATTAATTTGATGTAGTATGAGGAACAGGGCAGCATAATTTTTGGTCCCATCAGCCATCCTCGGCATAAATTCCATAACTAGCATGACAGGTACAACCTAGAAAGCGAGTTAAAGAACTTAATTCCAAAAGTGTCGGCAAAAGCATCCCAAGAGATTGATTAAATCTTGACCTCCCATCAAATGATGATTGAAGGATGTATAGGCCCGGGTAAAATTTAGTTTCCCCATCAAGCATTCTGTTACACACACTGAGACCTGAGAAAATAAGAGCCATGCGATTACAGAGCTAAACCCTGCTATCCTTGTTCAATTACACCGACATCCATGGTAATTAACATTCCTAGTGATAGTGAGGCATTGGACGCCACTTTTATCTCTATTTGCCACATTGACGAGGAACAAGAAATACAATAACCTAAGGTACAACAACCATAGCAGCAACCAGAGACTGACCCCATGGAAAGAACACGCAAGCAACAAGCAGCTGTAGCACCTGACGGAGAGAAAACGCAGCCCGACGAGACACAACTAGAGAGGCATCTCAACCACCACCACTGCCACTGCAGCAAAGAAAACACAAGAATCCGACCACTCTAGAGGAGTGAGGAAAGACACTTGTTGGTGAACAAGCAGAAGATGTCAGGAATGAAGGCGTGCTTCCACAAAGAGAGCCGAAGATACAGCAGGTTGACCTAAATTTCTTACATTACATTTGGCCAAGGAGAACTGATGCAGAGGAGGGGGATCTCCCAAAGAACATGATGACCACTTTGGTATCGTTGCAGATTCCTAACGGTGTTATATTGCTAGAGGACATCCTTATCGATTTTTCTAGGTTTAAGTTCTAGGACTTTGACACTCGACAACATGAACGACTACAGATAACATATTGCATGGTCGTAGAACAGTCCGCCACAAGTAACTCCCAGTGCTTAGGCCAAAGGACTGGGCCGAGGGACTTTCCCTCTTATGTCTAACCAAGCAAGACGTTAACCCTATGAAGCAGAAGAATAGACTTCAATGAGCGGTCCAGGGTTTCTTGATTGGGCCCATCGAGGATAAAAGTGTGCATGTTGCCACAAAAATACTATCTTGTAAGATGTTCCACAAGGTCTTACCCACCTAATGTTTTGCAACCGTGTGGAACTAGAAGATTTATGTGCATTAGGAGGAAGATTGAATTGGTCACGGTACCTGCTGAATGAACTCATAGACAATGCGTTGCAGGCCTAGCACAAGGACACCTACAAATTCCACTATTCTTGGCTGTTGATCTTGATTTCGTTCACTGTGTGGGGTAACCCACTAGACTACGTCGAGATGGATGTCCCATGTTGGGGAAAATATTAAACAAATTATAACAGAATTTCAATGATTTAATTGTCAACCCAGAGAGAGCGTAAACTTGTGAGGTACAAACAAAATATATGCAGGGGCAGAGTGTCGTTGAACTTAATCTATAACTGAAATGGAATTAAAATTTCAAAAGTAGGAAATGAAATTTAAATAAACATGATCTAAGATAACATAAGAATGCATAAAGTAAACTAGTATAAAGCAAATAACATTAAATTGTGAGCTCATGATAAATTTATGCTAACAATT
>LPNX010555239.1:274454-314855 GCA_001517045.1 Pseudotsuga menziesii | reverse complement strand
TCGCAATGGGGTTCCGGTGGCATGGGTGATTTCTTCACGCAACAGTACAACCGATATTTGTAAATGGATGTCAGCATTATTTAAAGTTGGTGTGGAAGAACGTTGACGTTGGCGCATGCAAGCTTTCATTACAGATGATGCTGCAGCCGAGATTGAGGCATTAAGGTGAAGTGTGTATTTTTTTGGAAGGACATGAAACAATAATGTTTACATATATGCTCTATTTTAATGATTGCCCCATTTCAGGACTCTAACCAACTCCACAATATTATTATGTGTATGGCACGTCCGTCGAGCATGGTTGAAGAACATTCAAAATAAAGTCAAAGGAAAGGAAAACAAAATCCGCACCTTTCGCGCTTTAGGAGAAATAATGCACTCGTGTCCTGATGACGAATCTGTACAACATGCAGTTACAAATTTCTTTAATGATTTCGAGGAGGAGAATTTTTTTTTGCAATATTTTAAGACCAATTGGCTATCTAACAATAAAATACGTAAGTTTTTTATAGTTAGTTTTCATGACTCAATTATGGAATGACATATTTGTATCTATTAATTCATAACTCCCATTTTTTTTCCAGATATGTGGGAAAAAGCTTACAGGAATTTTCCACATTCGAATCAAGATACAAATAACGCAATTGAATCCTACCATGGGTACTTAAAACAAAGGTACCTTAGTGAGCACAACCATGCATGTCATAGACGAGTTGACTGGCTTATTCATGTGTTGCTGACAAAGGTTGAATTAAATATTACAAGCATATGCAACATTTAAAAGAAGTGGGTGTTATACGACCTAAAAAATCCCAAGAACAATTGAAAGCCAGCAGATTCAAAGCAAACAAAATCCCAAACAAAGATTGTGTTGTTGACCATAAATCTATTGGTGAATATAGGGTTTGTAGCCAAAATAAGGATGCTCGTGGTACTTGGTATAATGTCATATATAAAGGGCTAACTTTCCACTTCTGTGATTGTAATTGGGCATTAAATGGGAATGTTTGTAAACATGTACTAAAAGTTGGTATGTTGGCGAGTAATGATATTTTTGGTGATAATCTATTATCAAATGTCTCTAGCTCTTTTGTTGAAAGGCGTAGGTATTTAGTTGACTTAAATGAAACAATAGTATCGAGTCCAAAATTACAAACAAATCCTCCACTATGCTTCGATTCTCCTCCCAATCTTAGTTGCCATATTGAAACAAGTATTAATGATGTGGATAATTCCTCGTATCATGTTGATTCAACGCCTGTAATACTAGATAATGTCGTATCTGAGGTTGATGGAATGGAATCTATGATGGAATCTATTAATCAAGAATTCAAGGGTTTACTATCCATAAAACCAAAAAATTTTGAGGAGGCTCGTGCATTGAAGAATGTGCTTGCCAATGCGCTAAAAGAATACAATAAAATGTTACTGAGTGTAGCTCATTGTTTGTTGATGATTCTACAAAAGCAATGGAAGATGGATCTACATTCAACCCAAGTCAGCATACTTTCACCAATGATCCAAATATACCAACTACTTCAAAGATATCAGGAATCCAGACAATTCCAGATTTAAATGCATGAGCTTTCCTAAAAGGTGAAACACTTTTAAAGTTGTTTGTAAAAATATTTAGTAGTTAATTTGTATTTATATATTTTTTATTTAATAACATTATCAAATTAATATTTTGAATGTTTCTTGACAGGTAGCTGTGTGTTTATGGAATATTGAAAATTCAAAGTGAAAAGATGAAGTGATACATTGATGTTATTTTCCACTTCTTGAATTTTATCAACATTCATATGCTACTTGCATATTTTGTTATATGCTAAATACTCTTGTTTTAAGACAATCATAACAAAAACTTTATATTATTTTGAAAAATGTGTTTGTTGTGGTACTGAATCATAAGTTCGATCATGTTGTGCATTCATATTTTGTAAATTGTATATGCACATCTTGGTGGGGAATATATGCACTGCCATGGATAAAAGAACATTGGAGAGAACAAAATATTTTGACATTGGAGTAGATATTAATGTATCTTGACAAAAAAAAATTATGTTTATGTAAAATGTCAATCAATATTCCTCAATATAAATAGAAATTGAAAACACATTATAATAATTCCAAAATTTTGAAATATACCCTAAAATAACATTGCAATTAATAATTTTGAGGAACCATAACATAAATCATATTTCTAATTAAAACGGACAATCATAGACACGTTTTAACTTACAAAGATTTTAACAAGCACATAATTTACATTTTTCTTTGCACATTTAAGTTTTGGTCTTTTTTTTTAATGACGATGGTTCTCATAGTGTTTTAGGTCTTAAAATTTTGGCCCCATGTTTAAAACTTAAAACTATATGTTTTTATTTAATCACATTTAGAGTTATGATGTCTTCAAGAAATTGACGGTAAGAATGCCTCTTCCTCCAACTCAAGCTTAATTTCCCTTACGTGGTTGATTTAGTTTTTACCATAGAAGTGGCTTTCTCATATGAATCGGATTCTACATTTTATGATAATTTAGGAAAACTTCAGTCCTTTGGGTCAGCATTGTTTTCCAGATTTTATGTCAACGATTATGAACACTAAGGAAACGAAAATAGGAAGCTCGTTTTCTTCCATCTCTAATGACGAGTACAATTTAAATTTATATAGTGTAATGTTTATAATGGAGTAGCTTAAATTTATAGCTTCAAATCGTGTAATTCATAAAGTTTGAAAAAAAAAATTCATCTGCAATTTTTACTTAACAGTTGATTGATTTCATTTTTACTTCACAGTCGATTGATTTCGAGAGTGTTTATGTCGATTTCAAATGGAGGAAAATTCTAAGTACTAACTCAATCACATTATTAATAATCAGTTATTTATATATGCCAATTTCAGGGGAAAAAATGTTTTACTATAACATTGGATGCTTTAATATCGGATTGTTTCCATCAATCCTGTTTTACAAAACAGAACGTTATCTAAGCATCACAAAGAACTCTCCATCGTGTCAACAAACCCCAATGCCGAAAGAAAGCTTAGCTCGAGACCATTCTAACTCATTCAATCGTGACTGAAATGCGTTGGTAGTCTATCTACCTAATATAAAACCTTGGGCGAAAACCCTTTGCATAACTAAAACCCTCCATAGAATAAACACACTGGGCACCCTCAGTGGAAAGAAATCTTTGCACCATTATAATTGTAAAATAATTATAATGATTTAATCACTTAGCTTCTACCTTTGCACTTACCAAAGCAACATCATATATCTCTAATATAATATAAACTTAATTATATTACAACATTTATAAGATTGTAAGATGATTACAATGGTTAAACCATTTAACTTTTACCTTCTACATTTAACATGTATCACACATATATATCTCTAATATAACATAAACTTAATTATATTACAACATTTATAATTTATAAGATTGTTTAAATGATATTACAACATAAGATTGTTTAATTATATTACAACATTTATATTTACAAGATTAATTAAATAATATTATTTCATTAGTGTTGTTTTATTAAATGATTTTATTGTTTAATTAAGTATGATAGTATAATTAATTAAACAATGTTATTTCTATTAAATTTAGGTAAATACTTTTTATATTAATGTTTTCTCTATAATATGTGCTTAAATTTAAGCTTTTTATTTATTTAGACATATTAATAATTTTATTAATGTGGTTGTTGCTAGTTAATATGATGGTTGCTAATATTTAGTTAATAAAAATAATTATGTTAACTTTTTGTTTAAAAAAATGATAATTAACCACTATAGAGTGAATTTTCAAGTTAATTTATACAAAATTATTATTAAATTATTTGAATATGTTAATTTGACACTATTAGTTTCTTGTATAAAAACCAATTTTATTATTTGTTCCATAATAAGAAACTTTATATGCAAATTGCTTCAGAAATAGTTTGGGCTATTTCTAACGATGCACCGAGGAAATTCTGAATGAACATATCAAATGAATATATAATTTTTTTTATGATTATCAATTTGACAACTAACTTCAATGGTTGTCAAACGTATGCAAGATTAATTGACCATTTCTAATGACGCACCATTGAGATTATGATTTCAAAGTACTGATTCATATTTTCTCAAAACTATTTCATTGCTTGTCCCATCATAATTCAGTAATTTTACATGCATAAGTCCATCATAAATTTAGTAATTTTATAGACAAAACTACTTCATAAATTTACTAATTTTTAGAAGCAAATTTACTTCATTATTATGTCACTTTAATTTAATTATAACTTTATAAACAAGATTAATTGTGAACCTGAACAAATTGAAATTTTAATGCAAACAATGGATTTGATTTCCCACATTCGTGTATACAAAAATTGACCGTTGAAGCATTGTGGGAAAATATAAATTGAATCAAGAATAGTAATGTGGTGCGTCTAGTCAATCGATTCATCAATTGCATCTACGTGCGCTCGGTCAACATAACATACAAAATCGGCATTTTCTTGAGCAACTGGTTACAAATATATAAACATTTCAATTAAGAATAGTTGTTCAGAATTGACCTTACATAAAAGACGAAATTGTTGTTCAGAATAGTTGCAGAACAACAGAAAATGCAGAAATGGCGAGTCCAGGCGAAAACATCCATTCTCGCAATATGAGAGTAATTATATCCATATCCATCTTATAAGAATGTATTCGATCTGTAATAAGTATCCATGGCATTTGTTCTCAGCATTGCGGAAGATCTACTAGGGGCGACTCGAGGCTCAAAAGAGACGTAGGTCCATTGTTCACCACAAAAACCGTCGCCAATCCCCACGTTATGTGCACTTCTAAGTGGCAGTGCATCAGCCAAGCTCTTGCCATACATAATCACCATGTATCAGCGAATCAAGAATATAAGAGATCATTCCAAAGAAAGAAAGAAAGTGTGAATTTATCCATACCAGGATTATCGGCTACGAATCTTATGGCAGCCCAACCTATGGCAGCCCAACCGTTCACAGGAACGTTCACAGTGTTGCGCATAGGAGGATCGACCAGGTTAAACTTTTGAGGATCTGTCTGTGAATTATAATTACCAAACCCTCATCCGGCGATGTAAAAGTCATAACCATGGAGATGGATAGGATGGCTTTCACCTGCAAAGATATTCGTTCCCTGAAGAATTACTTGCACCGTTGTGTTATAGTTTAGAACTTTGACTCTTGTGCCTTTCACCGGGGACCAGAGGCCTCTGCTTACGTTCTGTGCTGTATAATCGAATTGCACGGGAGGATTGTCTGGGAAGTCCACAGAGAATACTCCTTTCATGCCAAAATGCTAAGCTTGAAGGATTGAAGAAGTTGTTGGGAGCACAAATGACATGTTATTCATACTTGCTGCAAATCTTGATTCGTTGGGACCTCCACAAGACTGTCCTGGGCACTTGATCAATCCTAAACCCACGGTGTAGAACAGATTCTCGTTCACGCTCTGAGGAACGAATACTGGGTGGTCGTGTGAGCCCAAACTTCTAAGAGCATTAGCGAAGCTAGTCGCAGTCTGTGTATCGTTATAGAATGGAAGATTAGGCATGCTTGGAGCTGACTTACTGCTAGATCTTCCTTCGTATTCTAAAATGGCAACGGTAGTGGTGTTATCGAAGGGAACTCCTTGGCCACTGGAATATGCTCGAGCAGCCATGTGATAGAGCACAAGCAGGTGATAGAGACGAAACGAAACCAAAGAAAATCTTTACAGTTTGAAAGGAGATGAAGCTGGCTCAGGATACCACCTGCTGAGCTTCAAATCAATATGGCAAACCGTCCAGCGCTCCCTTAGGTCTCAGCGTGCTGAACTCTGAACTCCCCGCTTAGAACAGGGCTGCAATTCTGAAACGTTTGACCATATGAATCCAATGTTCTTAGCTCGACTCCATACGCACCCGTGATTTGACTGACAATTTAAAGCTTGCAGGGTATTGGCGTGATCATCCGATCTGGGCGGATCGGCGCCTGCAGGTTTAGTGGAGCAGGTACTTGGCCCAGCCGAAAATGTAGGTCATCGAAAAAGGACGCGCCCGATCGCAGGTGCCAGAGCATGGATAGAGCTATGGATGGGGGCATAACAGAGTCATTTAAGACTCTGCAGCTCTATCGTTAGCTCTCGCCGTGGAAAATGGAGGCGAAATGTGGGGACAACGCGAGCCAGCTGGCTCAACCGTTCATGCTGGATAAGCTCAGCCGCAGCGGGCAGGCTGGTGGTGGAGAATGAGCCATTTAGCTGGTACATACACGGTAGCGGCTCGTTGCTAGAGCCATAGAGCCATTGAGTTGTCAGGTTATCACATTATGATAACTCCATTAAATTGCAAGCCTATCCCTTATGTCAAGCAGCTCGATAGGTATTAACATTTATGACAGGTAACTGAAATACCACCCCGTCAAATCTAAGTTTTGCAATTTTTGAAGACCGTAGATGCTGACGTTTAAACTCCAACGCTACATGTCAAATACGTCCTGGCGTGCGAAACACCCCACCCTCTTCTTTTTCCCGCGTTACCTTTTCCACACAGCTAGCAGCTGCCTTCTTCATCGCCACCCTTTTTTCATTTTGTCTCGCCCCTCGGCCCTTTGGTTATACCCTCGGTCTTGTTCTCCTGTCTTGTATCTTGTCTCGGTGTCGTTCTTCCTTGATGTTGGCATACCCTATGCTACCTTTGTTTCCACCCAGACCGGCCATCTAAATCTCATCATCCCGTTCTTTCCTATCGCAACACCCTTCAGCCCTCTCCACTCCTCGTTACAACTTCCTACTCTCTCGGCTACGGTTTTGGGGCCAACATTCCATCCGCAGGTTGTATCTCCATTCGTTGTTGCTTGAAAGCCAATACGAAACACATAAAGAGTTGGCCCATGCTCAGTTAATCCAACAAGTTATTTTCGCGACTGCTGATTACTATGCTAATGCTCCTATGAGTATGGTTAAAGGTAATATTTATGAATGACATCGTTAATGCCGCTATCAAGTTCATTATCGAATTTATGTGAATGACTGACGAATTCTGATACATATGGTGGTATTCATTATTTGTTACCCAACTGATATATTATTCATATCTTTTGTTTTGCTCTGAGTGCTCAATGCTCCTGTATGCCCTTAATTAAATGACTAATGACGCTGCCACAAGTATGGTTGACTGTTTTTTTTATATTGATGCCTTCGTTTATGACTGATATTGCTATTGTTAATATAGTTAATATTGTCATACATTTTGTCGATGATTGTCATAAGTGACTGGGATATACTTATGGTTTGAGATTGGGTGGACATAACTAGTAATGATTGATATTGTTGCCATAAATATTAGCTAGACCATGATCAGCACTACTTGTTGCTACATTATGCTGATAAACATTACTATGTGCACACGCTTTTGTTTATGATTGTACATATAGTGCCACACATGTTTTATTTGGAGGTCGCTATTTTTACTTATAAAACATATCTTTGAATACTTAGCATAGGACTGATACCCTCTGCATAAATAAATACACCGAGATTATAGCCTTCACACTCTTATGAGTATGACTTGACTCTAATAAGGCACTGGCCTCTAATAATCTCAGAAGAGGTTTTTTTTGGTGTTTGTTATCTTTGTCTAGAGTTGAATTAGGGCTCTCCTCTAGGAGGCTTTGTATTTCGAAGAAGTTGGGGACAAGTGAATAAGGTGACAGTGGTCACTTTTCCCTTATATGCTTGGAGTGCCATTTCAACCTGTAACAATCATCCTTGTTGAGTTCATCGATCATAATAGTTTTTGGTGTAACATGCATGTAGCCTTGTTGAATTGCATTTCATTAACACATTAATGTATAGTTGCATTTCATTTGGCCTTTGAGCTATATCCATGATTTTGAACATTTAAGTTTTTTGCAAACATTTTGGTCTTATTATAAAATATATTTTGAAAATCATGTATAATAAATGGGTGAATCTCCCTAATATATAGGAAAATTTATATGTATAATAAATGGGTAATCTCCCTAATATATAGGAAAAATAAAAGGCTATTTTATCAATAATATAACACTCTCTCTCTCTCTCTCTCTCTCTCTCTCTCTCTCTCTATATATATATATATATATATATATATGGCTAATATTTCATTTTATTATAGAATCTTGTAAAATTTTGGCTAATATTTCACTAAATTATAAGATATTGTAAAATCTCTACGAATATTTCACTCAATTATTATAAAATATTGTAAAAGCTTGACGAATCTTTCATCAAATTATAAAACCTTGTAACGTCTTGGTGAATCTTTTGCTATGAAGGGTCATTTTTTTATTCTACGGATTACTAATATAATGGAATTCTTGAATCTCTTGACACCTAGACCCTCAAATGAGAAAATGCATGAATGAGGTGAGGAGGGATTTATTTATACATTTCGCAAGTAGTATTGGGTCACTCACAACTGGACGTGTTGGTGAAACACAACTACACTAACTAGATTTACGGCAAGTGGGGACTTCACTTTTTATCCCGTCCCTTAATGGTCCAACAAACATATGGGGACTCAAATATTGACATACTGACAAATTGATACAATTGAACACTTTACACTGTGGAGTGATTATGGCATCGGCGAACCATTATTACAACGTGGAGTATTATTGATAACCACAACCTTGATATAGTGTATGAATTTTCAATTAGCTTATTTTCCAAATCTCTCATTTTAAAGCTACCCTCTAAGAAAAATAACATGCTTATATGTTTATAGATACGAATGCCACTGTTTCCTTTTTTTGTTGACAATGAAAATATGAATTATGACATTTGATTTAGAATTTTTAGAGTTAGTTGGAAACTTGCAATGGTTATTAGAAATAAGGACATACACTAACAAGAATAGAAATCACATTAATTCATCCTCACACATATCATTAGAACTAAAGACTACTCATTCTCAGATAAACTGAGGAAGTGTTTGTATCCATGTCCTTGAAATTTTTGAAAGCATGCAAAATGTAGTAAAATTGGTTTGGCACCATCATTGAATGCAAAAGACTATATATCAAATAGCACAATGTCTACATCTCAGGTCAACCATGACCTGTACATATTATATACAATCATGATGGAAATCAAGTATCATGTTCCAACTAAATCATATATTTATCATACATAACCAAATCCATTTCTAGATGGTGATAGCAATTACACATCAAAACAAATCAACAAAAAACATTTTACTTTTGAATGTCCCTTACAAAAACCAAAATATCATAAAAAAGTATTGAATCCAACAAATTTAGGTCACAAATAAAATTGGTGAACTTGGCAATACGAACAAAAAAATATTCCAGTCACAAAATTCTCAATACAAATAAAAGAATCAACCAGAACGCTTTGGACAACTCTATGTAAGAAGACAACCAAAATAATGAGCATTCCATTGTAGCCACACCATTATATCACAGACATCCCAAACATCAACAATAACATACATAAACTATGAACACATACACTCTCAATAACGCCTTAGATCCAATAATAATTGCATAGCAAGATCCTAAGAAAAGCACATTTAGATATGTGGGTCAAATTCAGTGTGAATGTATAAAACCCATGTGGCGTCTCTCCATCAAGAGTAGCATCCACTAACACCATATAAATGCCATTCGATAGTTTAAATATGACAAGCCATAAAATAAATCATATCTTTTGATCTCTATAACACTTTCACGGAACCAATAATCTTAGGATAAAATAAAACCCTAATAACATTGAATGAGCCCCCAGCATCAAAAGTTCCCTAGAATTCAATAGGCCTTAAAAGGAATCCATGATAAAAATCATTATAAAAGGTAAACTTGCAATATAATAATTTATTATAATTGTGGATTAAAAGTATAAAAAGCATGATAAAAGGATAACCACATTAATTATTGGATAAAAAACATGATGCAAGCTTGTATTATATGATAAATTTCATCTGTGGCATGCCCCTTACAGATTTGATATTTTGACATTGGAGACGTTATGCGAAGATTAAAATGTCGAGAAAACTAAGAATGAAAAGTGGAATTGCATCAACCAGAACCTTCACCCTACAAGCACAATGCGATGTGGGTGAACAATGAATCATTGTAGCCTTCATATAGAACAAAATGTCCCCAGATTTTCCCTCCAATACTGGAAATCAAGGGCTCAAAGAAGGAATCACATGAAATTGACTAAAAATACATCTGAATGCAACCATATGCCTTAATTTCAAGGAAAATCGAGGTAAAAATAACCCTTGGGAGCCTCCATTATTAAATATTGGGGGCAAATGAATGATTTCACTACAATTTCTCTAGAAATTGGGGGTTAAAGATACATTGGAGGGAGATTTTTCTAGGGCAAAAAAATAATTTTTCATTTTCCTCATTAATATATGGGAGGCTATTCATTTTGGATTTATTTATTTTTCTAATAAATATTGGGCGATTATATTTTAGCTGAAAAAACCCTATCCATATAAGAAAATAGCCCACTAAGTTTTTGTAACCCCCTTACTATAGCCCATGGGCTATATATAGCCCTTAAAATTATCCATGGTGGAAATACCTTTCTTACAACATTATAAAACAAGTTTCTACTACTAGTTGGTTAGTTTAATTGCTATGTCTTTGTGATAAATTTCCATTGTCTCTTGTGGTGTAAAGCAAAAGAATAGTGTAATTGCTATATGTGTTTGTGACATATTTTCATTTTCCCTTGTGGTGCAAAGAAACTGTATTCTTTGTATAAAAGACGAATTGGCTTTGTAAGAGCACAACTCCCTTTTTGTGTGTGTGTGTATATAAAGAATACAATGGGCCAAAGACAACTAATTTAGTTATTTAGTTAATGATTATTGCAAATTATAGAAATACTTTTTTCAACAGTGTTATGGTTATTTTCATTTTTATCTTTTGATTATGTCATGAAAAAATTGTTGTCTAATATTCATCTATTAATGACATGATGCATGCAATCATTGAGCATAATGATAACAACAACGACTATGGTAGATAATGAGCGTGTTTTTTACATTAGTTAATGAGTTTTGTTACTATATGTTGTCCAAGGGACACTAAATATTTTTTTAGTAAACAAATTGCTATATGACCTTTGAAATTACTTGTATTCTCCCTTATGTTAGAAATAAAAATTGTTATTTGTATAAAATATCAATTAGATTTCCAAGAGAACGATTAGTGACTAGACTAAAAAACTGATGGTACAAAAGGAAAAAATACCATGACAATCATTATTAAGTAAATATGAGCATAAGAGAGAGAGAGAGAGAGAGAGAGAGAGAGAGAGAGGTACCGAGACCAAACAAATGAGGCCCAAACCACTACTCGCAAGACCACCAACAAAATATAAATTCAACTCTGAAATCAACCTAGTACTTCTCAAACATATTCAACCTAGTCTCCAATTTCAATGCTAAGTAGAAGCATACTAAACAGGGCCCAAAACACTACCCAAAATTAGCCTCAATCTAGTCTCATGTTTCAAAGCTAACAACTAAACTTTCATTTTGAACAATAAAGGTTGCATTAGCCACACTAAACACCTTTCTGGCTACAAAATTCTTGTTCAAAGATTCTATTGTTTGTATCACTTTGAATGCAAATTTAGTTTCATGGTTTTCAAACTACATATATTGTATACACATGATTTTTTTTTCTTTTTATTTCAGGTATTGTTTACCATGGATATGTCTATATTTTTCTTCTATCAATTTTTTTGTTATATGAAGACACTTTTTTTTTCTCCATGTAGTCACTTAAGAATAGTATGATAGTCTATGCAAATAGATTGCATAATGTTTTTAGTCTGGGATGTATTTCATACATTGAAAAATAGGTATTCATTGGGCCGACGAGGCGCATTCTACAACCCAGTAAGGGGATATGTGTAACTCCTTTTGTGCTCGTCCTCACGCGTCCTTTATAAAAAATTATAGAAAATTATTAAAAAAATAATATGTCGGCTCAAATTAGATTTAAAATATTTGGAATTTGTTGACTTCGACCTCGACCTCGACGAACTGCTTGATGGAGTTTGTTGACTTCTTGGTGTGCTTGTTGGCATAGCTTGAGTTCTGACTTGTTTCGACGTTCCTTGTGTTTAACCATGTTGTGGTGTATAGGGAGTCGACGGTGATGCAACATTTTGACTTACATGTGGTGTTTGAACCACTTCCTCTGCCATGTCATCGTGCTCAACATTCGAAACAATCTTGACATTCTTCTCGATGATTCCATGCCATGATTCATTCTCAGAAAATTGAACATCGCGACTCATGATTACTTTCCTTGCGACATGATCATACAGCATGTATGCTTTTGTGTCTTCAGAGTAACCAAAAAATTATATATTTATGTCCCTTCTTGTCTAGTTTCTTTCTCATCCAATTTGGAACATGAGCATATGCGACACAACCAAACACTTTTAAATGAGAAACATTGTGATTCATACATGTCCATGCTTCTTGAGGAACTTTGTTCTTCACACTATTTGTCGGACATGAGTGATGAATATATACAACAGTTGCGACTGCATTAGCCCTGTATTCATTTGGATAATGCTTGGCTTCCATCATGTTGCATGCCATCTCCATAATGGTTATGTTATTCCTCGCAGTGACACCATTCTACTGAGGTGTATATTGTGTAGTGAATTGCTTGTGTATTCCATGGGAGTTGCAAAAACTTAGGAAGTCATTCGAAACATATTCACTGCCTCTCTCCGTCCTTAGGATTTTGATGGTGTATCCACTTTGGTTCTCCATAAGTTCCTTGAACTGCTAAAAACAACTAAATGCATCATGATTTATGTTTTAGAAAATATACCCATGTTTTTCTTGTGAAGTCGTCAATAAAAGTAAGAAAATAATTGCAGTCTCCCATGGATGATGTTTGCATTGGACCATAAATATCAGAATGCACGATATCAAGTGGTGTGTGTGCTCTGTATGACTTTCCGAATGGAGAAGTCTCTCTATTTTGTTTTCCAAATATGTATCCTTCGCAAACTCTCTCTGGTTTTTCAATCAATGGAAATCCTTTCACCATATTCTTCGTGTGTAGTAGCTTCAACCCACAAAAATTCAGATGTCCAAGTATGAAATGCCACAACCAAGACTCAGCATGAACCTCTGATTGAAATGTTGCTTGAATTTCAATGATGTCCTCTTCTTTCTTATCGACTTGCTTGTCTACTTCTTTGATTTCTGCCTTGAATGCAACTCCTGAGTTTGCCTTTCCTTTCGTGTCTGGAATTGTCCTTAAAGGAAAAAAGAAACTTCTTTCCATTGGTACTTCTTATATCAGCTGGTTGCTTGGATGTATGTCTTTAATCACACAATGGTTTCCTTCCATGTATACTTGGTAACCTTTTTGTATCAGATGTCCAATTTTCAACAAATTGTGTTTCAAACCTTCTACATGATAAACATCAGGCATGATCTTTCGCTCCCCCTACTTGGTTAAAATACCAACAATATCTTTTCCCAAAACAATGACTTGGATATTATTTCCAAGTGTGACATTAGTTTGAACTGATCTATCTAGAATAGAAAACAAAATTAAATTACCAGTCATATGATTGCTACAGCCTGAATATAAGTACCATATGTCACATGGAATTTCTTGGACATCATTGCATTCAATTGGTGATGCACATGCCATTAACATTGTGCTCGACGAAGTGTTGGTGTTGCTTGACTGATTTTGTCTTTTCCTTCTTTGGTCATACTGCTTCTTCCTGCATTCATATGTATAATAACCAAACTTCTTGTAGTTATCAAACCTGTGACCTCTTGGCTAACTAGGGCTCTGATTATGTCCTTTACCAGTGACATTTACGGGGTTGTTGATGCATCCTCCTCTTGAAAAAATTCTTCCCCTGCCTCTAGGGTTATGTCTCCCCCTTCCTCTTCCTCGGCTTATGGATGAGTGTGATGCAAATGCACCTTATAATCATGTGTTTGATCTACTGATCATATGTTCATGATTGATGAGTGAGGCTTGTAACTAATTAATGGTAAACTGCGGTAGGTATTTTTTTTCTTCCAAGGTCATGACCAAGGATTCAAATCTTGGGGGAATGCTTCTAAGAATTTTTTCAACAACCCTTATGTCTTCTATATTTTCTCCATGATATTTCAGTTGATTTATCAACCCAATAACTCAAGTATAGAATGAGTCCACTGACTCTGTGTCTTTCATTGACACAGATTCAAAATCTCTTCTAAGAATATGTAATCTAGAAGTCTTTACCATGTCTAAGCGTTGATAGGTGATTTCCAATGTATCCCATGACTACTTAGCGGTATTTGTTGCTACTACACTTGGGAGTATGCTTTCATGCATGGCTTGATGTATGTAGAACATGTCCTTTCCATCTTTCTTCCTCTAGTTCCTCAGGGCATCCTTCTCAACTTGCGTGAGATTATTATATGTCGCTTGATCTGCTGGTTCTATATAGCCATTTTGGACTATCTCCTATACATCTTGACCTTTGAACAAAGCCTTCATTGTTAGAGACCAACACTCATAATTATTTCTAGAGAAAATTGGAGTTTGTAAGCTTGACATGTGTTTACCAGAAGTGGAAGCCATTTTTAAATTAAATTTCCTTAGAAAATTACTTTTTCCCCTTTTAAGACAAGCCTTATTTCCTAAACCTTCTATGATACCATATCTTGGGAGACCAGTGAGAGTTTTCCTTTTTTTTTCTAATTTTTAGGGATTTGACACACTATCTTGGGAAACTCCATCTTTTTACTGGATGAGTTAACTTCGACAAAAAATACTTGCAACCAAAATTCCTGCAATAGAATTTTATTGCGGTGGAGATTTAATTCGATGAGGATTTACTAGGAAAATGATTTACTTCGACATACTTTTATTGCTAGGGACAAGTGTGGGACATACTTCACTTTTGGTGGAGACACTTTTTATGGACTTTAACCCAACACACTTTTACCTCGAGAGACACCCACTTGAATTTGACGAGCTTACTTGCTACACAAGACACTACCCTCTACACAAGACACCCACTTGAATTCGACGGGCTTTACGGGATTTACCTACTGCATAAGACACTACCTGCTACACAAGACACCAACTTGACTTCAATGAGCTTTACAGAATTTACCCGCTAGACACTTTTGGTTGCGACCAACTCCCACTTTGACGGTACCACTTTTAGTCAAACTTTATAAAACAAAGATTTCTTAGTATAAAGACTTATAATATGAAAAAAAAATTCACCCACGTAACTTGGGATAAACCTAGACACAATTATATTGTGACAAGCTCACAATATCATATTACCAAAATATTAAGTAATACTTGTGTCGAGCACTCTGTGGTAAAAAATTAAACTTTCACATAGTGAAATATTTGTGGATTCTTTGTGTCTTTCACAAAACTGTAAATGTAAACAACATTCACTCAACTAATTCTGGAGAATATATTATCGTGACACCACAAAAAAACTATAGCCACAATTACAAACTTGGAAATCTACAAGGATGTTTCACCTTTTACAGAGCTTCGGCTCTCAACATTTTCCAAACACACGCGCTTGAGCTCTTGAACTCTTCTCATAGTTTTTCTTCTTCTCCTTTTCTTCTTTGTTCCACACACACACGCTCATCTCTCTGTTTTTCATTTTTCTTCTTCTTCATATACAAATACTAAAATTTGCTTCTCTTAAAAGATACCAACTAACATTAAAGACTGTAATTAATTTCTACTTAAGAAATTCAATTTGGCTTCTTAAATATGGAGAGATGTGAACTCCTCAACCTAACAAACTGACTATCAGAGAGTGTACTTCTACAGACTTTGATTTGGCTGATTTGTGATTAATTAGTATTTCCAATAGGCTTGGCCATGTCTTTTTGTTGTTGTATACACATTTGTTGAGTCTCTTGTGTGTCCACATTCGCCACCCAACCTGTAAGCAGACTATGATTCCCATCACCCTTGTTAATGTAGCCTTCCATCTAGTTTATGGGATTGACAACATATGGTGTCCACATGAGTTGCAGTAACCTTTATATATTTGAAATCTTAAATGCAAAAGACTATTCAACAAATCACATAAATTTTAAATTATATGACAAATAGCAATTGTTACCAATGACAATGAGTGATTTAGGAGCATGTTCCTATAAATCAAAACAACAAAGCGTTAGCACCTTAGTCCAACCAACTAATTTGTGCTTCTTCCAGTGAATACAAGACCTTGCAAATATTGAATAAGATATTCAAAAGGTAAATATGGAGAAATATGAAAAAATAAAGGCTAGAGAATTGATTAAAGAAAATTAACTTATCGAGGGTTGTACACATGTTGAGGTTTTAGGATTAAAATCACAACCGTGACAAAAATTCTCTAAACAACTTATCTTATCTCATATAGCTAGATTAGTCTACGACTCACATAAAACTACACTGGCCTTCCCACAAAACAACATGGACCTCCAAGCAATTGAAATGATAAGGTTAATGTTTTTACTGAACCAGAACCATTTGAAGTTGGCTAACAAACTTTACCAATGGTCTGAATTTGAAAAATCCAAATGGTCTATGTTGTTTAATTTCTAACAGGACGTCTAAGGATTCTAACCTATGCAAGGCTCAAGCACATGTTTTCGATTGCAAGTTATACATCGATATTTATGCAAAATTTAAAATATTTAGAACCACATATATATGAAACTAAACAAATTACATAAATTAAAACCATAAACATTGTGTTAGACACTTGTAGCTTGAGATATTTGATCCCTATTGGTGCTTAGTAGATCCCTTTTAAGATGGATCTATGCTAGTGGTAACTCAGTGAGCCTATGTTGATCATGATGGTGGTAGCTTCACTGAAACCATTGGTAACAATGTGCCTATGTTGATGATGGTGGTAGCTTCATTGAAGCCATTGGTGGCATTTGTTACATCCTACAAACTAGGTTTGTTCTCCACCGTAAAATATTATATTTGTTCTCCACCGTAAAATATCAGTTTGGTTCTATCCTGGGGGAGGTTGTTGATATGAGTTCTAATAAATCATAATATGAATAATTGTCTTGTATCTCAATGGTCACTTGTGATACTGGTACATACCATCTCCCGACACGACATTCTGAAACTGTCGTTTTGGATGATGTCTTTTGTCCCAAAATGTATTGTTCCATCATTTTTCAAAGTTTCATGGCCATTGGTTGAATTGAAGACTTGCATGCCTTTTTTGTGTTGTGGTATAATTAGGGTGATAAGCAAGTGCGATGTTGAAACTGAATATATTTTGTACGCAAGGGAATGGAGGCCATTGCTTCATCATCTTTAAACAAAAGGGACTGGAGAGGAGATTTTAGAAATGATGAACAACACTGAAGCTTATAGTTACATCTTACCCAGTTTAGCATAATAGAGACAAATTCAAAAAAATGGAAATGATCCAAATAACGAATTATTAATCCCTTCTCCGCAGGGACTATAGCGATTGATCGATTTCCCAATTCATTGACTTTCATTTGTTTTAACTTTTTTTCCTAATGTTGAGTAAAGTTTATGAAATTTTTGATATTAAATTTATTTATTTTTAAATATAAATGAAATAAATTATTTTTTTTAAAATTAAAGAAACTAATTTTGTAATTGGCTTATTCTATGGATTTGTTAATTTATCTCTGGTGTGCAAATTAATTATTATGTCACCGTAAGCTTTGATATATATAAATAGGTTGGTTCTATTAATTTTGATAGTACAATGGATATATATATATATAAAGTTTTCAAATGTTATGAAATTTTTATATTAAATACAAATTTAAAAAAAATGATTTATTTGAATTCGTATTGGATTGATTTTTTCTCTCCCCGGCCTTAGAATTCTGGTTCTAGGGGTTGGCGACGGACCAAACTTCACAAGTGGTCTCTTAGTCATGAGCGATTCGCTCCATCCGTGATACAGTGTATGGGTATTGATGAAACACCTTTATGAAGGTGTGTAAATGTAGTGGCCGGTAGTAAAAGAAAGAGAGACTTCACAGTCACTACTTACCTACGATGTCTCTTACGGTCCTGCCACATTCATTCCTCTTACATGCTCTCAATGCTTTCAATTAATACCTTGACTAATGAAAATACCATACGATTGTACTCCAATGACTTCTCATTTTGTTTCCACTACTTGGGAGCTATGGAAAATTATGAAGTAACCGTATAAACAATTTAATTGGCAGAGAAACCTCCAAGGCTTTTATTTTCCAATACTTGAATTAATTATTGACAATTATACAGTCCTACTAGTGGTTGAAGCATGTGATTCATCCCGTACACCTCAGAAGTTGTTGAAGTACATACGTGATGCAAAGGGATTCCATTAACAAGCTAGTTATACGGATCAATGTGAGTGAAGCGGAGCTGCATTTTTTTATTGGTCTGTCTTTACTAGCCATCAATTCATCATTGTACTACCTGCTCATGAACGCAACAACTTCAAAACGCTAAATGGAATTGAAAAGTGTTGAAGGTGGGTATTAATTAAATTATGAAGGTGTGTAAATGCAGGGGCCTGTAGTAAAAGAAAGAGGGGCTTTGCAGTCATTACTTACCTACGATATCTATTACGATCCTTCCACGTTCATTCCTCTTGCATGCTCTCAATGCTTTCAATTAAGACCATGACCAATGCAAATACCATACGTTTGTACTCCAACGACTTCTCATTTTGTTTCCACTACTTGGGATCTATGGAACATTATGAAGTAACCGTATAAACAATTTAATCTGCAGAGAAACTTCCAATACTTTTCCTATTGCCTTCCAACTTTAAGAGAAACCGTGCAATATTCGATGAGAGTTTCATAATTCTCATATGAATTTGTAGCTTAGATCGATCTAGATTTGTTCTCCCCTTCTTGTGGTCATTTTCTTTTAAACCCAAGTCGACTCTTTGAATTGGCAAGTTAGGTTAGAAGAGATGTTTATACAAGTTGTTGTTATTAAATTTTATTGTTTCTAATATAAATATTTTTAACAAGTTTTTTTTTGAATTTTAATGTGGTGTTTAATTAATTGTATTTTTTGTTTTTTTTTAAGTTTTCAATAGAAAATTTTGATAGGGAATTGCTATTTTTAATGAAAATGATCTTCCCATGATTACTATTGGACTTCATTTTTAATATTTAATAATCATTAGACTTCCTTTTTAATATTTATATATTGATGATATGTGTTTAATTTAAAAATAGATTGTTAAGGTTAATATAAATTTGAATTAAAAAAAATGAATAAAATGTGAAGTTTATTTGATTGTTATTATTAGTATATCAATGATAAGTATATTTAATTAAAAAATACATTATTAAACATATTATTGAATAGAATGCGAAGTTATGAATTTAAACATTTTATTGAAGTAAAATCAATTTTATAAATTAAATTAAATTGAAGTAATATTGAAATTATTTTTTCCCGACTGCGGGTGACAATTCCTGTGACCGTCGATGCGCCTCCCCCCGATCCTTGCACCGAACACGTGGTGATCAACATGAGTCCAACATTTATATCTACCGCGACAGCTTGAACCTCCAGAACATTCTAAGTCCTTCGTGCGTGGGAGACACTCTGATTATCACTTCGACTCATGTGACTCGGACTGGCGATGGTCCGTCCTCATCATAGATTTCATGGCCATGCAATGAAATTCATTGCGCACAGGTACCATGGCTGACAGGAATATGGTTTTGAGCGCCATCGTGATTTATCTTGGTCTGGCTTGGAGCATTGCTTGGCTCTCTGCACGTTTAGATGTTCTCAGTGTGTCTGTGTCTGGGTTCTCTCGGTGTATTGCAGGAAGGAGCACCCCCCAACTCATTGATTTCAGGCAGGTGCGGCTCAAGTTGGTTTCAATTTCACATCAGAGAGGAACGCCGAGGAGAGCTAGCTCCGGTAGAGGTAAAGCCCAGAGTGGCTATAGTTTTCAGGTCCCGGTGGATTATGAACCTGATATCTCTCCTCGTATTTGTGTTTTAGTGGAAGCCTGGGAGAATCGTGTCCTTAACCTGAAGCTATCGACTGGCGAGGATGGCATCCAGATCAATCATTATTGGCTCATGAAGAATATGCTCTGCAACCTAGCTGAGGACATGCTCAACAACTGGTCTGATGCATGGGTCCCAGTCCAAACCATGAAAACTAGAATTTCTGAGATAGACGCTCAGCTCACGGCCATGGAGAACTCATTTTCTTGGAAGGGCACGGTAGGAATCTCTGGGCTGGGGGGACTAAAGGTTGGTGGTCATGAACAAGTGTGCGGTGGCAGCAGGAGTGCATCGGGAGGTTTGGTTCTTGTTAGTTGTGGTGGCAGCGAAAGCTCAACCCCTCATGCTCTGCATTTTCCCATCCCCTCAACGGTCGAGCTGCCCTTCAAGCGCCTGATGGAAATGTCAGCCCAACAACTTGAGCAGCAGCATCATCCGCCTTCTTTGGCCCCGAAAGCCACCACCAACTCACCTACCCAGTCACAGGAAGAAAGATGGGCTTGCCCCATCACTGAAGAAATTCCTCCAGCTTAATGTTCACGTCTCCTAGCAGCAGCAAGACCCCTTGTCCTAGTTTTGCTCAGGGAAATAGTGTCAATTTTTTGTTTTCAATTATGAACTCTGTAACTATGTCTATTTTCATGTCTGCTATTGAAAACTATGTCTAGGCTTAAAGATATGCTTATTTCTGCTTTCTTTTGGAATACTGTAATTGTGTCTCAGTTTGGGCCCTAGGCCTTTACTTTTAGTCATGAACATCTTAGACGCTAGTTCTCTTAGATGACCTGTTTTTGAGAGGCTCGGGGGGTGGATTCACCTCCTAAGACCTCCATTGGCCAGGATGAATTATGTATTTTTTGCCTCTGTATTATAATAGATCTGTGCAACTTACAAAAACAAAATATTGAAATTATTTTTGATTAATTGGTGTTTGTTAATTATAAAAAAATATATATTGTACAACATAATTATATGTATATGCATTTTATATTTAAAAGGTACCAGCTTAAATATATTTCTTATTAGTGTTTTTATTTGGTGATAAGCCATTATTTGGAATCAGTAAGTAATTTAATGTGGAATTTTTGTATACCTTTTGTCTTGAAGCAATAACTTTTAATTGGAAAATTTAGATTTTATTTTGGTAAAATTTTGTTAATAAAGAAATGCAAATTTTATAAAATATTTAAAAATTATTGCACAGTTAATATCTTCAATATTAAATATTTAATATATATTTGATATTTGTAAATGACAATGACATTTTCTTATCCACTTCTAATCTATTATTCAATTGTTTTCATGCCATACTTTAACTTTAACTTTGAACTACATACAACTATTAAATTAAAACACTTCTAAGTTATTAGATTAAACCATTTCTTAAGGCCGGTATAAGCAGCTTAGCTGCTAATTTCACTTGTTTATTATATAAAAATTAGATAAAAACTAAGTCGGACTACAATATTTTTAATCTCGTGTAGGGAAAGAAGTGTCGAGCTATGCCCATTTTGGTTAAGCCCACCATTTTAAAAACCAACGAGCAAGCCTATTGGGTTAATAGGAAATTCACTCTCGTCGGATGATTTTTCCCCACTCCAAAGGGGGTCATGTCTCAGTAAGAGTACTCCTTCATGTAAGTTTTAAACTTGTGCAGAGAAGCAAAGCATATAGATTCTTTTAGGCAAAATAGAGATCACAACACATCAGTCACACATAAACACAGAGATTTACCCTGGAAACCCTTAACTGGGAAAACCAGAAAACCTTGGAGCCACACCTCCTATTTTCTCTTCATTACATTATGAAATCTTCACAATACAAAATATAGGTATTCCGCAACATCCAAATACCCTAATCCGTTAACCTGGATTAGAAAAATAATCCAATCCCTTAACTGAGATTAAGTTACATATTTTTAGACAAATTCTAAAAATAGCCACAAACAGCTATAAATAGCCAAAAAAATTTGCTCGTTGTGCTCGCATTGGAAACATGGCCTACGGCCTGTTTCTGTCGAAGGTTCCTTTGGTATCGCCGAGCTGCAGCGCTGACATGCACACCTCCCCTCCATACGCACATGCAAAGGATATAACATATACCCAACATTCTCCCACTTGTTGTTTCCTTTGCATAGCAATGAGTCATGTACTTATAAAGTCACAGGATCAAGGCATCAATGCCCATAGATTCTCTACACCAAGAGAACTTCTCTGTACTAACAGACTTTGTTAATGATTCTGCAACATTTTTCATGGTGTCAACCTTCTCTAGCAACACCTTCTTTTCTTCAACCATATCTCTCACAAAGTGATATTACACATTAATATGCTTTGTCTTAGCATGATAAGCAGGGTTCTTTGCCAGGAAGATTGCACTTTGTCTATCACATTCTAACCTTACACCTTTCTGTACAAACCCAATACCTGAACACAATCTTTGCAACCACACAGCTTCTTTGCTTGCATGAGTGGCTGCCATGTATTCAGCTTCTGTAGTTGAGAGTGCAACTACAACTTGTCTCTTGCTCATCCAATTGATAGCTCCTCCAAATAGGTTAAACACATACCCACTTGTAGATCTTCTATGATCAAGGTCTCTAGCCCAGTCTACATCAACAAAGCCATGTACATTTATTATGCTATTTGGTCCAGGCCTTCCTTGGTAGCAGATTGCATAATCTGTGGTGCCACGCAAATATCTGAAGACCCTCTTTACAGCTGTCCAATGCTCCTTTCCTGGTTTTGACATATATCTGCTCAAAACTCCCACTGCATGAGCAATTTCTGGTCTTATACAGACCATTGCATACATCAAACTACCAACTGCACTGGAATATGGATCCAGTGACATGTCTTCTTCTTCTTCTTGTGTCTTGGGACACTGCTCTACAGATAACTTTACACCTACAGGAATAGGAACCTTGACCGGCTTACTTTCCTGCATGTTAAATCTCTGTAGTACCGTCTCAACATATTTTCTTTGATTTAAACTTATCATTTTGTTTGCACGATCTCTTCTTATCTCCATTCCCAGAATGAAGCTTGCAGCACCGAGATCTTTCATATCAAACTTGGAGGATAATTGAGACTTCACCTCCTTTATAAAATCTTTGTTGTTTCCAATCAACAACATGTCATCAACATACAGAACTATGTTAATGAAGTGATCACCAACCTGTTTGGAATATACACAGTGATCAGCTTTACTTCTCACAAACCCCAATCCAAGTATGTATGTGTCAAACGTTTGGTACCACATCCTTGGAGATTGCTTTAGACCATAAAGGGACTTCTTATTTTACATACCAACTCATTCTTTCCCTTTACTATGAACCCTTCTAGTTGTTTCGTGTATATTTCTTCTTCCAGATCCCCATGTAAGAACGCTATCTTCACATCCATCTGCTCTACTTCAAGATCAAAAGCAGCAGCAATAGAAAGAAGAAATCTAATAGAAGTTAATTTTGCAACTGGAGAAAATATTTCACCAAAATCAATCCCCTCTACCTGAGAATATCCCTTTGCTACCAAGCGGGCTTTATACTTATCCACTTTACCTTCTGCATTCAACTTCTTTTTAAATAGCCATTTGCTCCCAACGAATTTTCTCCCAGCTGGTAACTGGACTAGCTGCCAAGCTTCATTTTTGTCCAGGGAATCCATTTCTTCATCCATGGCCTTTTTCCAGAGATCACTATCCTCTGAATTAACAGCTTCCTTCACATTTCTAGGATCATCATCAGTAATAGACATAGCAAAATGAGAACAAAAATCAGGAGGGGAATACCTTTCTGGTTGCCTTATTTCTTGAGATGATCTCCTCAAAACTGGATTATGATGTTCTTCTTCTTCTGATTCTACTTCTTCTATTGAGTCAGATTCTTCACCTTCTAACTTAAACTCTATTTTCTCTGGTTCCTTTTCTATTGGATTCACTTCCTATCTGGGGACATCTTTGACCTCTCAAAACACATGAACATCTCGACTGTAAACAGTCTTCTTAGTTATAGGATTCGAAATCCTATACCCTTTCATACCATATTTATTGCCAATAAAGATACCCTTCTTAGCTTTGTTATCCAACTTGCTCCTTTTCTCCTGTGGAACATGTACATAAGCATCGCAACCAAAAACTTTCAGATGCTTAATAGAGGGTTTCTTACCAGTCCATACCTCTTGTGGAGTTGTATCAATCAATGTTGATGTGGGTGATCGGTTTACCAAGTAACATGTTGTCTCCACTGCTTCTGCCCAGAATTCTTGTCCTATCCCAACACTGCTTAGGATGCTCCTTTCCTTTTCCATCAACGTCCTATTCATCCTCTCAGCAACTACATTCTGTTGAGGTGTGTATGGAGTATTCTTTTTCCTTGATATTCCACACTTCTTACAAAATTCCTCGAATTCATTCCCACAGAACTCTCCACCATTATCTATCCTCAACACCTTTATTTTCTTTTCTGACTGATTTTCTACAAGAGCCTTACATTCTTTAAACTTGGCAAATAATTCAGATTTCTTTCGAAGGAAATAAATCCATATGTTCCTTGAGAAATCATCTATAAATGAAACATAATACACAGATTTTCCTAATGATGGAATAGGAACAGGTCCAAACACATCACTATATATTAATTCTAGAATTCCCTTTGCTCTTGTGGCACCAGATGCAAATCTTACTCGATTTTGTTTTCCATATATGCAATGTTCATAGAAATCAAAATCCAGAGTGCAATTAGTCATACCTTCAACCATACCTTTACCTTGTAATGCTCGAAGTCCCTTTTCTCCGATATGCCCCATTCTTTGATGCCACAACATTGTCTTTCCTCTTGATGCAGTTAGGGTTTTGTCATCTTTACCTCCTTCCTCCAGCACAACAGAATTGTTACATTCATCAATGATGGTTTTTCCTAATAGTTTGTATAGAGTTCCATACCGAACTCCCCTCATTAATACCATTGATCCTCGAACCATTTTGCAACCACCATCTCCACACACAGTCTTTACACCTGGAACATCTATCTTTCCGACAGATATCAAGTTTCTTGCTAGATTTAGAATGTGTAGCACTCCAGCAATAGTTCTAATCCTTCCATTCTTCAGTTTCTACCACGTCCAATGATACTGGCTGGTGAATCATCTCCCAAGTACACATCTCCTCCATTGTACTTTTCATATTCACAGAACCACTCCCTATGAGGGGTCATATGGCATGACGCACCTGAGTCAATCAACCATGTATCACATTCTGAAGGATTACCCGTGGAAGCTAGGTACACATCCCCTCCTTCTTCTGAGGAGTTCTTCGCCTCTGTGGAAGGGGTATCCTCATATCCCTTTGCTTTCTCAACATTCTTAGATTTGCAATCCTTTTTATAGTGCCCATCTTTACCGCATTTCCAACACTTCCTTATTCCTTTTCCTAGGGATTTAGATCTACCCTTAGATTTAGATCACCCCCCAGATCCTTTATTTTTGTTTCTCTCCTAGGGGTGACCTCTCACAGACAAGGCATCCATGCTATGATTATCCATGGTTTTCTGCCTCATCTCTTTTGATAGTAGGGATGATACAATTTCATCAAATTTTAAGGTCACCTGGCTAGAACTACCTATTGCAACAATTAGGTTGTCCTAGGAATCCGACAAAGAACACAATAATGTAATGCATTTATCTTCTTCAGCCATTTTAATACCAACAGAGGTTATCTGAATTACTAGAGTATTGTAGACATTCAAATGCTCTGTTACAGTGTCATTCTCTTCTGAGGTGAAACAACTTCTTTTGCAGAAACAACTTGTTCACAAGGGATTTTGATTGATTCAAACTCCCTAGTTTTGCCCATAGCTTTACTACACTATCTTCAACAGATACATTCAACAACATAGAATCTGATAAGCACAATCATATTGTACTCCTCGCCCTTCTTTCTAATTTATCCCAATCTTCTTGTGACGTTGCAGTGGGTTTCGTACCCGGATCCACAACAATCCACTGTTCCTGATCTACCAGAAGATCCTCCATTTTGAGCTTCCATAGCTCAAAATTCTGGCCATTAAATTTCTCGATCTCGATTCTTGAAGTGCTCACCATTCTCTTTCAATGCACAAATCAACACTGCAAATCTCCCACTGAACCCAGGTTCATCACAGACCTGAGATCTACCAACTGCGTCGAACCCTTAGCAGCAAAGGAGTCCCCCTGATGCCAAAATCGAGCTCTTATACCACATGTAAGTTTTAAACCTGTGCAGAGAATCAAAGCATACAGATTCTTTTAAGCAAAATAGAGATCACAACACATCAGTCACACATAAATACAGAGATTTACCCTGGAAACCCTTAATCGGGAAAACCAGAAAACCTTGGAGCCACACCTCCTATTTTCTCTTCATTACATTATGAAATCCTCACAATACAAAATATAGGTATTCCGCAACAACCAAATACCCTAATCTTTTAACCCGGATTAGAAAAAGAATCCAATCCCTTAATCGGGATTAAGTTACATATTTTTAGACAAACTCTAAAAATATCCACAAATAGCTATAAATAGCCATAAAATCTATAAATAGCCAAAAAAATTTGCTTGTTGTGCTCACATCGGAAACAGGGCCTACAGCCTGTTTTCATCAAAGATGCCTTTGGGATCGCTGAGCTACAGCGCTGACATGCGCACCTCCCCTCCATACACACATGCAAAGGATATAACATATACCCAACACTTCATCTCCCCAAAAATATCAGCTAAGTGTCATTAGCTCGGTCAGCCTTTACCTAACCAACTAGCCAATACTACGCGAGCTCATCGAAGAGTGTGAATTAGCTTGCTTTATGAATTATTCAGGATTTGGAGTGAACTATTTGGCAGATTCCCACGTGTTATGCACCTTTTCGCCACTTTTCTTGCTGTGTCCCACGCTCAATTACGTATCATTTAAGTGAGTGAGCATGCTAAGGGGGGGGGGACTCCTACTATTTCTATTATTTCCCTTCTAACCCCACGTGGGATAGATGGGGAAGCAAGCCACGTTTGACTTGCATGTGTTAAGAATATAGCTAGTGTTCGTTCTGAGCTAGGATCAAAATCTTGTTTTTTAGTATGATGCTATTCAATTTGATTGAACATGAAACTACCTATGTTGAAAAGCAGTTCCATTCGTTCTATATATATGTAATTATGCTAGATTCGGTGTTCGTCGAAGTGCGAGTGCGAAGGAGCCTATTAGTTTCTCCCACCAGAAATCGATGAGTTTATATGCTCAAGGATATGAATTCTTTATATATGTAATAACACTAGATTCGGTATAGAAGAAAACTAGATTCGATGTTCGTTGAAGGAGTGCAGTAGCCTATTAGTTTGTTACTCCCACAAGAGACCACTTAGTTTATATACTCGAGGATTCAAATTCTTTATATATGTAATAACACTAAATTTAGTATAAAAGAAAACTAATTCGGTATAAGGAATCATACCAAAATTATAAACACTCTTTTAATAATGTTTATTAGTTTGCATCCAAAACCAAAACAATGAAACGAAGCCGTAAAATCCTGATGTGGTTGTTAGGATGAGAATATGTAATACTATGTTACAAGTAATCTTACCCTGTGATATATTTCTATTTTAAGATTTTGTTTTATATTAATATTTTTAAAAATAAAAATTAAACTATATAATATTAAAGTAAACATTTTAACTGTTTAATATTTTACATCTTAAACAAGAACAATTTCAATTTAAAAAAAAATTACCTAATTCTAGATAGTGACTCTAGTACATCGTTCTTTCACATCAATCTTGGAAAAATGAGAACAAATTAACAATATTTGATTAACTCCAAAGGGAAACATCGTAATCGTAGTTGCATTAAGTATCTAGTAGTTGCAATCGTAATCGTAGTTGCATTATGTGCTAAATTTGGTTTAGTTTTAAGTAATTAAAAAAATCTATTATACAATATTTAATATCTCAAAAATTTAATTTAATATCTAAGGATAATGTTTTTTTTTTGTAAGTAAGAGTGAGATCATTGTATTAAAGATGGAAAAAAGTTACAAAACATGGCGCTTTACATCAGCCAAACCATACACTTAAGTCAACCTAGTACTAAGATTTTTACACGAGTTGTCCCAGCCCAAGTGTATCCCCATAAACTTTCCAAAAATAGTCCCACAAAATCCACTTGACAACTATGCATACAAAGAGAGATCAAATCATCTTTTCCTATCCCTATCGAACCGAAAACATGCTTGTCTGCAAACTAAGCACAAACTACAATCTATTGAAAACATAACTAACAGTGAAAACATAACTTGACATCCGGAGGAAAGAAGAGCCACAGGGAGGCCATTGCCAAGAGAATCATACTAGAAGGTCGCAGAACCGACACCCCTAGAGCAAGACATGATAAGGGATGTCCTCTCATCCACTCATGTGAGAACCCTCCTCTGCTGGCTTGGTGGCCTATTGCATTGGAGGCACTAGAGAGATCAGCACGCCAAGCCTCTTCAGGAGGAGTTCCAATTTGTAGTTCAACTGCTTAAGTTTGGAGTCAATATCAGCACGCCATTGATCCCACTTCCTGAGTGTGCCTTCCTTTGCGTCTTTATCCTAGGAAGCCTGTCCAATGAGTTTCTTCATAATACAGAACAACACCACAGTTTTTTCATACTAACTTGCGCGACCCACAAAGTGGCCAATGTCGAGGATCCAATCCTCCACCTTGCGGCGTTCTGCTTGCAGGATCTCATTGTCAAATTCCACCCACATGTTCTGCTCAGACTCATTCACCCACTGTTGGATCTCCCTAGGAAGTCCTAGTTCGAATATCCGAGCCTCCCACAACGCCTTACTCTGTGCTTGTGTCCCCTGACCAGTTTCCCCCACCTGGTTCGCCATGCGCTTACCCTTTCCCTTGCAGTTGGTTGAGCCCATCCTGCTTTGGCCGCTCATATATTTGTCAAAGTTATAGACCTTCCTTACTCTAAACATGTCGATTATGGAAACATCACCCTTCGAACAGTTGGAATGGGAAACCTCCAAAAGCCTTAGCTTCCTAAATAGTAATTTCCCATACCCTGAAATCATTCCCTCACTGAAAATCATGATAGCCCAGGTACCTTTCTTGGTACGAGTATCATAAATTCGGGCCAGGGTTCTCAGCTCACCTCCTCTCACAGTCATGCTTCCTCTCTAGTGAAAAGATGTTGAAATGAAATTGACATAGGGAGAAATTAAATACTAAGCGTCGATCACATGGCCACCCGCTTTCTTCTGTCTCAACCACATGCCCTTATGTGGGATTCAGGCCCACCCGTTATAATGATGGGTTCCGAGCATGATTTCCTTGCATGTCCTATGATACGAAGGTTTCACACCTGGTGCATACTGTCGCATCTGTCACCTCCCTCCAGTCCTTGGCCTTGACACTTCGGTGATTTGTCATACTCCAGCTTGCTAGCTGGTTGAGCACCTTGTTGTCATGGTGGCGAACATGGTTGAACTTAGTTGTCGTTTCTTCATGGATAATTCCCTGCAAAGTTTCCACCCTTGTTTGGAGTCTCCAAGACCTAGCCACCTTGGTGCTTTGTGAGCCATTTTGAAGTTTGATGGCCATTTGAATGACCATTTTCGAGTCGCCTTCAATGATACTGGGAAACCATCCATTTTCCTTGAGCATGGCCATGCTCTGGAGAAGGCCTTCGATTTCGGCCTCATTGTTCGCCTCCCAACCAATGAAGACTGAGCCAAAGCCCCTCATCACTCCTCTACAATCCCTAACAATGAATCTGAAACCCGTCGGGCTTGGGTTTCCCTTTGAGGAACCATCAAAATTAAGTTTTAATGTGCCCTACTGGGGAAGCAACCACTAGTTAGCACTTGAGATCTCTTTGGCTTGTCTGGACATGATAGGAACGATTTTCTTTGTGTGGGCCAGACCCCATTTTTGGAGGATAATTGTTTCTGGACTGCTAGCTTCCCAGTCCGAATCACTCCAGACCTCTATCCTGATGGTTTCCCAAATTTTAGCCACAATGGCCTCCCAGACTTTGATTTCAAGGCCAGATTTCCTTTAAATGTCCTATGGTTTCTTTCCTTCCAAACTTTCCATAGCACAAAATGGAGGAACATGTCCCAAACATGATTCAAAATGGAGTTGGAGAAGGGATTGTTGGACCACTCATTGATAGTCATGTCCAGGTGCTGTCGAATCCTATCGGATTTTCGAAATATTTCTCCCCCATGTCCCATATGGTCGAGGTGTACATGCATGAGTCTAGAAGATGGTTGGTCATTTTGTCTTCACCTTCACACAGACAGCAATAGTAAGGACCCATCATCCCTCATTTCATGAGGCTTTCGCCAGTGAAAATTATATTCTTCATTACCAACCAACTTAAATTTACAATTTTGGGCCATAGTTTTCGCTTCCAAATATTTTCCCATTTGTTTTCTGTGGGTGGCTCATTAGAATTAATCAGGATGTTATAGGCCTCTTTAATGGAGAAGGATCATGAAGGGTTGTATCCCCATCTAAGCTTATCATTCCCCCAATGATTTATAATCCTTCTGTTATCCAGGGTTTCTATCAGTCTGTTAACCTCTTATTTTGGTCCGAGGCATTCCCACTATTCTTTATCCGCCCATGTCCTAAAGTCTTGGTTCCTGGTATGCTGTTTCCGTATGTCCCTGACCAACTTCAGCCCCTGGGTCATGTAGGCTTCCTTAATCTACTGGAATTCTCCATCCCGACCCAAAGGTGGAAGTTGTTTCCAGGAATCTTCCCAAACCCTGGTTGTCTGACCATCTTTGACTTCCCAGAAGCTATGATCATGGACTAAGTCTCTCCCCTTCCAGGCTGTGCGCCAGATATGCGACCCACATTTATATTTGAAAAATCGTATTAGGTCCTTTTTTCCCACCCATCCGCATATTTGTTGTGCCAAATTTTCGCCAATGGTTCTTTGTCTTGTTTGACCCATTTCCACCGGAGCTTGGCTCCATAGACTATGCCTATTTTCTCTGGATCTCTCAGGCCAAGGCCCCCAACTTGGGGTTTGTGAGTGAAAATCGTATCCCAACTAACCAAGGCCCACTTCCTCTTGTCTATGTTCTCGCTCCACGGGAAATCCCTTTGAATACGCCAGATTTCTTTAAGAAACGTTATCAGAGTCGTCAGTGTGGACAGGAGGTAAGAAGGCATTGCTTGGAGAGCCGAATTTACCAACACCAGTCTACTTGAAAAATTGAGAGGCCTTAGGGTCCAGTTTGTTAAGCGCTTTTTCATGTTATCCAGGAAGTCTCTCCACGAGCCTTTTTTTGCTAGAGAGTTTACCACGGGATTTCCCACGTATTTGGATGGAAGGGAGCTCTCATGGAAACCCAGGATCCTACAAATATTCCGCCGGGTGACCGTCGATGTATTGAAGAAAAATACCTGATATTTATGGTCATTGATCTCCAAAACCGACGCTGAGCCAAAGTCCTTCAGACATTTCTTGAAACTCCAGGCTTCTTTGACTAAAGGGTAACCTGTGAGCATCGTGTCATCAACAAATTGTTGGTGGGTATGCTTAGCCACCTCAACGTGGACCTTAAGCTCTCTCAAATTGGCATTCTCCCTTGAGTGAGCCAGAGACCTCGTCAAACCTTCCACCATTAAGATAAAGAGGAAAGGGGATAAGGGATCCCCCTGCATGATTGCCCTCGAGGGTCGGAAGGTGCCGGAAGGGACCCCATTAATCAAGATGGAATAGAAAGTAGATGTTACTAGGTGCATTATACATTCAATCCAGTCCCCCCTAAACCCAAAAGATTCAAGCATGCGCCTCATAAAGTGTCAGTTGAGCTTATCATAAGCCTTGGCTATATCCAACTTTATCAACAGTCCTGACATTTTTTGAGATCTTATTGAGTGGAGTAATTCATGAACCAAGATGATTCCATCGGTTATATGTCGGCCTTCTACAAAGCCTGATTATTCAGGAGAAATAAGCCATGGAAGCAGGGATTTAAGACGATTTTCTATCACTTTAGTGATGATCTTGTAAATCACATTACACAAACTAATAGCTCTGAATTTATCCGAGGAATGCACTCCTTCACATTTTGGAATTAGGGTGATGAAGGTAGCATTAAAGGTGAGAAGCAGTCTTTTGGCTATCCTAGAGTCTTCCACAATTCTCCAGACCTCCAGCTTTATGAGATCCCAGAAGTGGTGGAAAAAATTGACCGTGAAACCATCTAGTCCTGGGGATGTGCCTTCCTTCATTTAAAACATCACCTCCTCCACTTCGAAGAGGGTTATATGATTCATCAATAGATCATTTTTCTCAGAGGAGACTAAAGAAGGGATAAACCTGGTAATTTGATCAATATCAGCACTTCTCTCCAGTCTGGGGTCCGACATTATCTCTACGAAGTAACTATTTAAGGTTGCTTATATTTCCTCCATGGATTCGATTCTTTCACCTCTTATTGTTTTTAAGGAGTAGATCTTATTTTACATCCGATTTTGCATAACTGAACGGTGAAAAAAAGGTTGTATTCCTTTCCCCTTATTTTAGCCAGTGATTCCAGGATTTTTGCTTCCAATAGACCTCCTCTTGCTTCTCCCATTCCTCTAGCCTTGAGCATATCCTTCGTTCTTCCATTTGTAATTCTTGAGTATATCCACCCCTCATCCCTATTGACTATATATCCTGGATACGCAGTTCCAATGTCCTTTTATCAGCAAAAAAATTACCGAATTCCTCCCTATTCCATTTTTTTATTCTAGATTTCAGGGCTTTCAGTTTCTGTTGGAATTTGAACATGCTCAGACCCCCCCTCTTCGCTTAGCTCTTCCCACCAGGTTTTGATTTTTTCTTCGAAACCCGAGTGATCTAGCCAAAAATGTTCCAATTTGAAAGGATTTTTAAATTGGGAACCCAACCCACTCCACATTAATTCTATGGGCCAGTGATCTGATCCATCTTCTAGAAGGGTAGCTGAGTGAATTTCACTTCCCATATAAATGATTGATTCTGAAACTAGGAACCTATCAAGCCTGGATGCTATATGGATGTGGGTGGCTTTAAGAGAGTGGATAACTTCATGAGCGAGGATGATGCCATCCAATATTTTTCTACCTTCAACATAGCTTGTTTGTTTAGGGGAAATGAGGAGAGGGAGAAGGGGATTGAGGCGGTTAGAAACTACTTTTGAGATTATTTTGTAGATGACATTCCAGAGTGAGATGGGTCAAAACTTACCGGGGAAGGAGGCACCAGGTTCTTTGGGAACCAGAGTGAGGTGGGTGGCATTGAGAGCCGGTAAGAGCCACTATTTCTAATGTGATTCTTCTACCACTTCATGTACCTCATGCTTGAGTAGGTTCCAACAGCTGTGAAATAAGTTTACCATAAAACCATTTGGGCCTGGCATTGTATCTTTAGATATTTGGTTCACAACAAGTTCAACCTCTTTGGGAGAGATGATTTGCATGAGCGTTGTATTCTGCTCTACTGTGACTATGCTGGGGATATGTTGACTTAATTTCTCAATGGTGTTGGATTTGTCGATCACCGATTCTGTTAGGAGGTCCTAAAAGTACCATGTCAGCTGTTGTTTGATGTCCTCCCGATCTTCTAGAATTTCCCCTTCTTTTATTTTAATTTTGGAGATACGATTATTCATTTTGAGTTGAAATATGGATCTGGAAGAAGTCGTATTTCCGTCTCCTTCTTGTAGCCATTTGACTCTGGATTTCTATTGCTAGAGGATTTCTTCTTGGCTACAACATTTGTTCAGTTGCATTAGGAGATCTTGTACTTCGTGTTTCCTTTCCTTTGACATTATGTTAATCAGTATGGAACATTGGAGATCTTCTAGGTTTTCTTCCAGTCTTTTTTTTCCTTGAAGATGTCACCAAAGGTGGTGTGGTTCCAGATCTTGAGTTTGGCTCTAAGAGATTTGAGTTTTTGTTGCATTATGGTTATTTTGGACTTCCCTATTGGTTGTAATTCCATCCACCAATTCTTGACAGAATTCATGAAGGAAGGATGAAATAGACAGAATTTCTCAAATCTGAAAGGGCAGTGGGGGCAGTTGCCTATGCTCTGCGAGTTTAGGTCTATTGGAGAGTGGTCAGAGCCCGTTGCCGGAAGCACCAAGGAGGATATCATACTGCATGTATGTAAAAGGTCCTTCGATATCAAGAATTATTCTAATCTTTTGGCAATATGATGAGTTCCTCCTCTGCGATTGTTCCCGGTAAAAAAACCAGAGGAAGGTTGGAGGTCCACTAGTTTGCAGTCGTTTATGGCCTCCTTGAAGAGGCATTCTTCGGTGGAAATGACTGTTAATCCTCCTTTTTTTTCTCAAGGGAGTTTATCATGTTGAATTCACCACCTATTATGAGCCGGGATTCATGGTGCTGTAGCGAGAACCATTTCATGAATTGCAATAACTGGAGATTGAGCTCAGGAGGTTGAGTACTGTAGACATTGAGGAGATGGCCATGTATATTGGAACCATGAATGTGTAATGAGGCCGAAATCGCATGGGCACAGGCTGATGGATCACTGAGCTCAATAACCACTGGGTTCTAGGCTATGGAAATGCCTCATGCTTCCCCATTGCATCTATTGCAGTAGTATGACATCCTTTTCAAATTTGAGCCATTAACATCTGGAGGGTTTCAGAGGAACACTTGGTTTCCTAAATGAAGAGAACTGCAGTCTTATCATTCTGGATTTTTATTTTCATCATTCTTTTTTTGGTAAGCCCGTTCAGTCCTCTGACATTCCAGGAGATGATATTCATTGAGAATTTGGAGAGGAGGAGGGGAAAAATTCCGCTAACTGGGCATATTTCCATGATTAAACTAACCGGATTCCAAGCACATTTATCCTCTGCAGCAAGAATTTTTTCCTTGTTTTTTGCTTTCTCGAATTAGTTTGAGCTTTAATTTTTGGTGCATACTGAGTACTCCAAGTTTGTTTTGGTCTTTAGTTTTGGTGAGAGTCTCTTTTAATAACTGGATATGTCGGGTAGGAATTGAACTGAAATCTTTTTTTATGCAGGCATCTTCCAGTCCTAGAAGATCCAGTTCTCTCGGCTCTATCTCCGACATTTCGTTATCCATGCAGGTTTATGAACCAGGATCTAATGGGGTATATATTGGGGTGGCAGCTGAAGGGGGTAAATCACAAGGAGGCATGGTGGGATCAGGGCTATGTTGTGGCAGGGTGGAGGGGGAGCAAGAGCTCTCAACATGGGGAGCCTTCTCTGAATTGGGAGCGACATGAAAGCTTTCTTGTTGATTTCTTAGAACATCGAAACTATTACTTACAATGGGAAATTCGTCTTTAGGAGAGTCTACCATAGGTTTTTGACCTTGCCGTCATTTTTTTCCCTGCCTTTGGAAGCCTTCGAAGTATTTTTCTTCATTCATTGTGATCTTGTTGGGTTTTTTGCTGAGACAATCACGGAACAGGTGTCCGTTCTCATGGAATCTGTGGAATCTGAAGGGAACATGTTCATATTCCAATAGCTGGACCCAGTCTGAATATTCATTGATAATATTTATGGCATCCATAAGGGATTTATCTATGTGCATGTAGATGCATGTCCTTGTGTAGGAGGTGAATTTGTTGAGTTTTGTCTGGTTAGCAGAGCACACAAAAATGCCCAGGGTGTTTTCTATATCTTTTAGCGTGTCTTCATCCCAGTATTCCTACGGGAGGGAGTACATCCTTATCCATACTGGAGCCCAAGTGAAGTCTTATTTTTCTGGGCAAAACTTCTTCGTCCAATTCCTGAGATACAAACTCAAAAAATTGAAGAAATATGGCCCACCTTCTTCAACTCTGGTTTTATCTTCGAGGTGATGAAAGATGATGGTGAATAAGCCTTTGGAGCCCAGCTGGAGGTCGAAGTGGGATTTAGGTTTCCATTTGGATACTATCCATCCTCTTAGGGCTCGCTCCGTGGGCCAGAATCCAATGAATTTTCTGATCAATGCGTGGTCTCGGAGAAACTGGGCTCTAGCATTTATGCGAGCAATTGGGAGTGTTGCTAGTTCTGGTTGCGCTTCTTGCTATACAGGTGCTATTTTCTTGGAGGATAGAAGTTAGAGTATTATTCCTCATAGCGATGTCAGGTATCTTGGAAATTTTCGAGGGTTCTAAATCGAGAATGGGGATATCCTCCGAACCTATTTTCGGCGTGGCTGCCAGCGCCTGGTGAAAAGCGGCGTTCAAGGATTCCGGTTGCTGTGATCTGTGGGAGGGGACATCTGCCCCTCCCCTTCCAGAGACCATGGGGAAGGCCCAAGATACGATGTAGGAGGTACTACGGGGTTGTGGGTGGAAGCAGGATTGAATGGAGCCTAAACCTAAAACCCTAACAAGCATTGAACGGAGCTCTCAGGGCTCAGAGAATTCTTTGTCGAAGTTCCCGGTGGACAGTGATTGTTGACATTACAATGGAATATTTATATTTTATTAATATCTTGTTTAATTCCATTATTCATTAGAAATATAAATATTTTTTTAGGTAATATTCATTTGAATTTTTATTATTGCGTTTGGATATGGTGATTGGATTAATTTGTTATATCATAAATTTTGCATTTATTGTAATATTTGATCATCCATATATTTATTTAATGATGTAACATTTCACATGAACCATTTCAAGACATTGGAGGATGCAATAGAATATAAAACTTCATTTTATTATATATCAAAGATAGGCCCTTTCTCGTACAAAACAAGACAACCTAAAGTCAACATTAATTATCAAATGTCAACATACACGTAATCCATTATGTTTCAATTGGGACACTATGTCTAATACATTATACATTAAAATGTTTGATTTTAACAGACACTTATTTGAGCATTTACAACCGTTTGCATTAACATCCAAAATATAGGGATCGTTATTCTTTGTTGGAACTGTTGCCAGTGCTCGAGCCACTTCCATGACTTGGGGGTTATTTGGCTAACTATTTTGTTCATTTGTTTTCCTCTTATTTAGCTTCCATTTCCAAAAATAAAAATAAATTGTATTGAGTATGTCAACATTGGTGGGAATATTGAAAAATAAAATAGATAATATACATCAATGCATAATGAAAATTGATGTGCCGTAGAAAGAATTGAGTCTTGAATGATACACATGCTTTTAAAACTAATTTTCATGCCTTCTTTGAACAACTTTTTTGTTGGATCCGCTTCATACTTTGTTTCCTGCAAATTGTATGCCTCGGATGAAATCATAGATTTAATATAAAGGATTTTTTTTGTTCTATTAATTATAAAATGAGAGAAGTAAAACAACATAGATACTTACAAATTCCACAATCATTTTTGATATGCCAACATATACTCACAACCTTAATTTAACCCAATGTCAATCAATTCTTTTAATGGATCTTCTTTGTATGTTGACACTTGTTCTAAGACATCCGAGGATGGTCGGCATAAAAATAAAATAAAATATAACAATCACAAACAATATAAAATCTTAAGTTTTTATAAAGAGATGATCACAACAACTTTAAAACTTTGCTATCAATATGTTTTTACTTTATCATTGTGTCTTATGTGCTGAATGGGGTCCATTTTCTTTTCTTTCCTGCAACAAAAGAATTGAATATGGTAGTGCATAAATAACACTACTCTCATTCTCATGTAGAGCCACACATTAATAACACTATTTCCATTATTTACTTCTTATGTTAATTTTGTTTGATACAATTTGTTTCAATGTAGATGTTATTATACCTGCCTCAACAGGTATATTGTAATCGTTTGAATTCAAAACCCTTTGACTTTTGGTATTACCTGGTGAATTTTGGTATTACCTGGTGCATATTGGTGTATATTAAAAGATTAAAATCTCTATTCCAAAGTTTAACTTTGCAATATGAAAAATAACAATTTTTAAATATTTTAAATTTTAATAAAAATATTTCTATTTGCTATTTTGTCAGCTTCTAATTGGCCAGTCAGGAGATGATGTCAGCCTTGGAGTTTGGTATCTGGTTTTCACTTGACACATGGCAACTATGACATCAACATTTATTATATTTTATTATTATGTTATTTATAATTCAAAGAGCCTGCTCGCATACATGTCGACGACTGGTTCAAGCAAAAGGTTGACGATGTCAAATTTAATGCTGGGCGATTCAGATGAAGAAGAAATATTAGAGGCGCCGGAGCTGGCCTCCAGCAGCGGTATGATGATCCCTGAATACACCATGGGGGATGTCGCACCAGAGAACCTGATCTTGGCCGCCTCAGAGCCGGAGGAAGATGTGTAGTTCGAGGCCGAAGACGAGGCCGGGAGCTTGAGCTGCATTGATGTATCATACAAGCAAGAAATTCGTCCTTTGCTGGATGTAATCGACAAGCTACGTAACCTGAACATTACCAAGGAAGGCATCCAACTCCCAACAATAGTGGTTGTAGGAGATCAATCCAGCGGCAAGTCAAGCGTGCTCGAATCCCTCGCAGGGGTTAAGCTTCCAAGAGGCCAAGGTATTTGCACGCGAGTTCCTCTCGTTATGCGTTTCAAAAGCTGCAAAGACAAAGCACAAGCTTCAATTTCCATTGAACACTTTGACAAGAAGGAGCAAATAGAAGAATACCAGATAACAAAGAAAATCGAATCTGCTATAGCAGCCATCGCGGGAGTAGGCTCAGGCATAAGTTATGTTCCCATCACGCTAGAGGTTGTGAGAATGGAAACTCCAGATCTGACAATGGTGGACTTTCCAGGTATAACACGGGTGCCCATTCCAGGCCAGCCGACAGACATATACGAACAAATTTCAGAAATCATAAAGCATTACATAGGCCCAAATGAGAGCATTATACTCAATGTAATATCCGCAGATGTGGATTTCTCCACCTGCGAGTCCATTCGAATGTCCAAGATTGCGGACAAGCGTGGCGAACGAACTTTGGTCGTGGTGACGAAATGCGACCGGGCGCCGGAAGGGCTTCTGGAGAAGGTAACAATGAATGCTGTCAACATACGTCTCAGCTATGTCTGTGTTCGAAACCACCTCAATGATGAAACCAACGAGGAGGCGCGGGCGGAGGAGAAAGCATTGTTCAATGCCCATCCGAAGCTCAAAAAAATCGACAAATCCATTGTCGGGATTCCGGTTTTGGCGACGAGATTGATGCAAATTCAAGCAAAAAGCATCAACAAATCGCTTCCAACAATCGTCAAGAAAATCGACACTATGCTCTCGGAACGCCAGGCGGAGCTCACAAATCTCCCGCAGCATCTCTGCAATTCACGTGAGGCCGATGTGGCTTTCGTGAAGGTCTTGAATTCGATGAAAGAATGTCTAAATAAAATTGTGATTGAGGGGGACTTCAAGCAATTCCATGATGATAAGTAAATGCACTGCACGGCTCGAATGCGGGATATGTTTGAGATCTACTATAACGATCTCCGCAACACCGGCTCCATCGGTGGAAAATTTCTGGCAAAGGAGACAGAGATGCTGGAAGAGCCAAAGGGCGTCGGGCTTCCTAAATTCTTGTCACGTCCAGTGTTCTTGAATCTGTTGCAGAGGCTGGTGGAGCAGATCACAGGAAGGAGCTTAGAGCTGGTATTCAAGGTATGGGAATACATAGAAAATGTCATATTGCAAGTAATTGACTTTTATTGCCATTGCTATGCACAGCTGCAGAGCGAATCCCGAAGAGTTGTACAGGATCTTGCTAGGAAAATGAAGGAAGACTACGCTCGCAATGGATGGTTGGGAGCAGTGATAGCGCTAGCAGCCTGGAAGCTGGCCAGCAGATGTTCAGTTTGTTGGAGCTAGCTGAACATCATAATAGAACGGAGGAACAAGCATAGATGGCTCGGCCAGTAGAATATTTGTCGCATCGTCATCAAGGGGGTCTGAATTCCAAGGAGCCTGTAGATGGAAATCCCGAAGTAAAATTCTCCGATATGCAAAATTCCCTGAGACCATTCGGCCAGTCTATTTATGACGGAAGTATGTGACCCGAATAAGAGACGTCAAATCTCTAATATTGTAAGCATTTTCGGACTCGAGGGATTCAAATTGGATTTACTGATGAACCGGTCGAGTTATTGGGATTAGTTAGCCCTAAAAGCATGCCACAAGTTTCAGGAACTATTGCTGTTAAAAGTGCTTTCTTAATGTTATTCGGGCCATGTGAAGGGTGCATTTGCTTAATAGAGTTCCGGAGCCTGGCCATGATCATTATTAGGGCAATTCCTCTTTTACTTAACTCTACTTTACA